>JACXGK010015425.1:0-10477 GCA_016801125.1 Novumbra hubbsi | reverse complement strand
CTGTCCTTTAGTACCTCCTGTCTTACTCTCCTGTCCTCATCTGTCTTACTCTCTGCTCCCTATACCCCTGTCCTGTTGTACCTCCTGTCTTACTCTCCTGTCTTCACCTGTCTTACTCTCTGCTCACCTATACCCCTGTCCTGTTGTACCTCCTGTCTTACTTTCCTTTCCTCACCTGTCTTACTCTCTGCTCCCCTATACCCCTGTGCTGTTGTACCTCCTGTCTTACTCTCTTGTCCTCACCTGTCTTACTCTCTGCTCCCCTATACCCCTGTCCTGTTGTACCTCCTGTCTTACTCTCCTGTCCTCACCTGTCTTACACTCTACTCCCCTATACCCCTGTCCTGTTGTACCTCCTGTCTTACTCTCTTGTCCTCACCTGTCTTACTCTCTGCTCCCCTATACCCCTGTCCTGTTGTACCTCCTGTCTTACTCTCTTGTCCTCACCTGTCTTACACTCTACTCCCCTATTCCCCTGTCCTGTTGTACCTCCTGTCTTACTCTCCTGTCCTCACCTGTCTTACTCTCTGCTCCCCTAAACCCCTGTCCTGTTGTATTTCCTGTCTTATCTGCCTTTCCTCACCTGTCTTCCTCATCTACCGTCCTCTTTCCTCTCCTTTCCTCTCCTTAACGTTCCTCTCCTGTCCTCTGCACAGAGCACAGCCAGCCTCTAAAACCCCTCCCCGCTGGAACAAAACACAATCACACATTTGCTTTCTGCCCAAATCTCAGTTTTCCAGGCAGCATGGGAGAAAAGAGAACATAGCCTGCATTTCTTTTCTCAGTGCCAACTTAATTCAACATTAATTAACTACTAAATGGTAGACTGGAGCCTGAGGAATTCCAGTTCGAGGAGGTAAATCACAAATTGAACCTCAAAATGTAAGTAAGTAACAAGACAGTACAACGTTATAGTATATGTTTTTGTTCTGAGCTTTTACCATGTGCATACTGGAGAGATTCTGTTGTACCGCAATCCATTAGCATGCCACATTGGCCTCTTTCCCTTCTTTATTTCCTGTTTAATTCACTGTGATACCACAGGGTTCCAGATCAAGCCAACCACGTACTATGTAATTCAACCATGACTGAAACCCACAAGCTAGGAATGGCAGACTACACATGCTTTTACACTGCTTCGAAGTATGCGCCTGTTTTCACATGGAATTCTGAGATGCTGATTCAATGTACAACGTTAATCCAACCAGCCGCAACAGGATTGCGACCAAACGTTTCGCTGAGCGATCTCACAACACTGTCATGTCTCGTAGCCTTGCGAATGTGTGTCGATTCAATACATGTGAAAACAGCGTGTGCAGTCTTTGAGCCAGCGTGAGAGCATGTGTAGTTTGATAGTCCTCGCTCAGCTTGTGGGATTGGGTCATGGTCGAATATCATCGGATGTGGTTGGCTTCCTCCGCGGTTGGGGACGTCACCAGGAGCTGTGGTTGCTGAGGAGTCGGCAGCTCCCTGTGCCAAGTTTTCCTCATGTGGCAGTGCCGGGCTGAGTCGCACGGAACCGTGTCAGGTGTTATGGTTCTGTATTGTATTGTTGCCATGGGAAGCTGGTTCTTGAGTGACACCTTTGATCATGGTTAGGGAAAGCTGTCCCGCGCTTCTAACAGAGTAATTGGTTTCCCCTGCCCAGACACAAGCGCAGAGTTGGTTCGATTTTCATAGGAAGGTATTGTGAGTAGTTGTGTGTGTGGTGTTTTTTTGGTCTAAGGACACAAAACCCTCTTTGGAGGGAGTAGCATTCAAAGACAACCTCTGTATGCAGTATTCAGAGAGTCACAGCAGGTAAACTTCATCATTTCACCTGCAATACCGATGGCGTGTTTGTGTTCACTTCGAGATCCGTTTAAATGCAATATAAAAGTTCAATGAATGTTTATTATAATTATGTTCAATGGTGCGTCAAGACCTGTTATTGGGTCGGGGTGGCGTTGGTGTGGTGGGGGGGTTGACTGTTTATGTGGCAGGTTTATAGTAGACAGCCTGGTTTGTGAGTCCTGTCCTCTGTGTTTTTATGTACATGCCAGACAGAGGCATAATTCCCGTGGGTCAGAACCACTTTTAGACGCTTATTCACTGTGAACATATCCCAAATTCTACTGCGTGTGATGGTTCTGCTAGTGCTAGGCGACATACAGTACATTTAGAGAAGGAAAATGCACCAGATCTACATGAAGATGACATGTGGCGGTGAGCATGAAAGATAATGGGCTCCTATTAAGTTTAATGTTTGGGAGTGTGTTGATGTGGCGGGCTTTGGTCTCATTAGTCTCTGTGGGACAGATGGGCGCTGGCTGAGAAGTGTAGGATTTTTTGGAACGTGTACTGGCATCCTGATCTAAGCGGACGTCGAGGGCGCTTTGTGGACCGCGTTGCCGTTTACCTCTGCAGAGGAGAGGACGCAGACCCACACCAGACAGTGAAGGAGGAGGGGAGGATGGACTCAGGATGGATTGATGCGTAAAGCCGGGTCAAGATTGACTGGGAGAATGACTGTTCCTCGGAATTAGAATGATTCAGAAGTATTAGCAGCTAATCCCTGCGTCTCCGGGGAGAGACCCCGTTAAATGGCCTTGCCGTCGATGACGAGCCCAAACAGGGTTGTGTCATCAGCTGAGACGAGTGGCTTCCGCAGGGTATCATTGGAGAAACCGTTGTTGGTGGAGAGTGACTATATATGGGGTGCGAGCAAGCGTCCTTGTGGATTCACACCCGTCTTCACGTGTCCTGTTTGTCAGGAAGTCATTGATCCACTGACATGTGGAGACGGATGTGTTCAGCTGAGAGAGTCTGTCTCGTATAGTTTTCGGGATTATGCGTTAAACTCAGAACTACATTTCCCAAACAGTATCCGCGCAAGTGCCTTTGGTCTGTGGGGGTGCTGGGGGATGTAGGGGAAGCCCGCAGACCTGATGATGGTCTTTGAATTCTTTATTGAGCTTAAGATATGTATATATATATATAAGGCACGTAATATAATTCAGTATGTTCTGTTCATGTATTTCAATGTTGTCAATTGTTTTAATGTATTTAGATATTATGTTTTAGCCTATGTAAGGATGTTAAAAACAAAGCATTATTGCTGTCCACACTGGAAAATGTGGCTTTTGTATCAGTAATTTTAGTTTTGCAAACTACTGTCCTTTTCCTCACCAACAGCAAGGTCCTGGAATCCCCATCCATGGTGTTCGGGGTTGATCTAGATGCCATTATAGCTAGATCTCAATCACATCCGACTTGACAGGCTAACGTTGACGGCTGAACATCAGGCCTGCAGTTTGAGTGACATTGAGAAAAGTCCACTTAGAGTCAGGTTTCGTGGTGCCCCCAATCCCCACCCAGTGGATGCGTGTTGATATCATCGAATGCTAGGTCGGTGAAAGGCGGCGCCTGCTGACTGAGATAGGAGTGGATTCTGGGAAAATCTTGAGAAATCCTAGCAAGTCTCGAGTCACTCAACGATTCTCGAAGTTAAGTCACAAGTTATTGACGCTTAAGTTGTACTCGAGTCCGAGTCATTGGATCCAAGTCCACATCATTGCAAGCATCATGTTAATATGGGCCTCTGCCCAAAGGATGACCACTTGCCTCCCATGCTGCTAAGGGTTTATAGGTGCTACTCAGGCTGCAAAACATATTACTGCTTCCCTACTGTTTTAAATGTGTCTCATTGTAGAACATTGTTTTTATTTTATTTGAATGTACTGCTTAATTGTTGCCTTGTAGACCAATATCTTGAGGGTTTAACATAATATTGTCCTTATAAATTAGTAAATAAAAAAATAAAAAATACTCTTGGGCATTATGTGATGAGTGATATGTTGTTTGTATTTGCATGATTCAGTAGATTCACTATCATGCCTTAGTTAGCCATGGAATTTGACACATACATGACATTGTAACTCTGGCTCAAAAGAGCCATTTTATAACCCCTGGCCATAAATTGCGATCTGCTTTTTTAAGTGTCAAAGCAAACCACCAGTGCCTTTACCACCTGTTATTCTCAGGTTGGACATATGTGTAATATGTATGTGTAATATATATGTGTGTAATATGTATATATGTGTGTGTGTGATTTCCCTTGTATTTGCAAATAACGTTAACTGGAGCAACAGGTCTGTATGTGGCTGGTCTTTGCACTCAGTAGGCAACAATTTTACTGTAATTCTGTCTCTGCCCTCACTCAGTTCTCCTCACACTACATATACCAAGTCACTATTTCCTGCTCTGTCACTTACACCTGCATGTACACAAACAAAAACACCCACTTTCTATTTTGCGGCTCTCTCTCTCTGCTCTGGCCTGTAATCGGTGAGCTCTGGGATTTATTGCCGACACAAGCCTCTTACCTGCTGAATATAGTGGCTAGCAATCCAACAAGAGGATTATATGGCGGAGTGACCAGCTCACACCAGGAATCTTGCAGAGCCACGGACAGAGCCACGAGCCAGTGGGAAGGCAGGGTAAATGCCTGAAAACAACCTATGTCTTCCAGGATTAATTCTTCGTTGAGCCAACTGGCTCTGTGAATACAGTTAACCGTATATAGATGTACTGGCTGCAGGTTAGCGATAACATGCCGCATAGATACACATTGTAAATGGACAATTTAGTTGATCAGGATATCAATTAGCTATTGCTCATGCTGCAGCTACTCTTAACAAGGTCCATAAAAAACATTAAACACATGATACTGTGCAGAAGGTATAGACAAGACCACACCCTAACAATTACATTAAGATTACATTTAAAAATATATATATGAATTACAATAATAAAATAAAAAGAAATCTCTATACAAATTTGAGAAAGTATAGTAATAATGTCAATACAGAAATAAGGTAACAAAAGTATTTTATACATAAGTATAACTGACAGATGCATGCAATTGTTTTGGATTTAGCAATTCTGTGAAGAAATTAATTTCGCATTTTATAAAAGACACACCTCTACCTTTTCATGATAACTATGTCAATTATCCTTGACCGTGACAAAGTTCCAATTTGAACTGGTTCAATTGTCAGATCCACTATGTGACTCAGTCCATCTAAAACAAAGTTTTACCTTCTGACTTGTATCACTACAAAGCCTGATGATCTTTAGGTGTGCAGCAGGTCGTTTTGGGAGGGCGATGCACTGCTCCTTTGGTTTTAATAGGCAATAATTGGATTTCACTTTAATTTTGTCTTCTAAACCAATAATTGTATTTGTCAGGTGGTGCTTTTCAGAAAGAGATTCCAGATGGATGTAACTTGAGTAAACCTTTTAATATAAAAATAAAATACAGTTTCCGATACATTATACATACATTAATGTATCACCTATTCACACTGTAATTGTTAAGAGTCTGTTCACACAGACTTTGGATGCTAACATAGACTATTGGAATAGAATGGTATATAGTCATTTTAAGTGGCAAATAGTTGGTAAAAAGGGTTACGGGCCGAGGTAGCTGCTTTGAAGGACACTGCACTCTGTGTATCGGTTAAGAGAAGATTCCATTGAAGGACACTATTGCAGTTCTATTGAATAGGCAAATCTTCAACTTGTAATGTCAGGTGATGGTAAGCCATCAACATTATTTCAAATTTGATTTTAAATCAATAACATCATAGGAGGCACTGGAATGCAATTACCTTTCCAACTATCATCTTACTAGTATATTTTAGCTAGTCATCAGTAATTTCAGTTTGAGCAATATTGACTTAAATGTGAATGACCCTTTCCTTCTTTCATACTAAAACCAAGCCAGCAGGTTCAGTACAAAATTATGTAAAATGTATTTGTTCAAACACAATGTTCTCCAAAGTACAGTCTGCTATATATCATTTTCAATAGTTTCACTTATAATTAGCAATTCGCACTAAGTCCAAATTTAAAAAAGCACATTTTCCCATTTTTTTAATAGAGCATTTATAAAAAGTTGTTCAATGTCATTTCACAGCTTGTCGACTTGTCAAATAATTATTGAAATGACTGGCAATATCGATAGATTTGATTAAAAATTACCCATCATTTCAATTATTGAGATTATTTGGGTCCTCTGCATATACAGTTATTTTAGGTGCTTCAAAGTATTTTTCCATTGTGTTCAATGTAATTTGTCTTGTTTCTGGTGGTATTTCTTTTTTTTGTTAGGTGTGGTCACAACATTTCCTTATTGACAGTATGTCAACTAATCTACTTAGTGGGCTGATTTGGTGGCCACCTTTCCGTTACTTATTCGATCCATGCTAGGTAATGTGTTTTCGTTCACTTTAGAAAGTCAAAGTAATGACAAAAGACGTGCAATACCTTTCAATTCTCTTCAACATACAAGAGCAGAGAAGCCTGCATATACTTACGAAGTCCAGGCACTTTCTGGAAATGAGCATTGGGTGATTTACTCTAGGAAAATAGCGCTTAGTATGCAAAGAATTGTGCAGTGTCCATATAATTCCAATGTACAGTTAGGATGTGCAGCCTTAGGACTAAAGGCTCCCCCTGCTCATTGTGTCTTCTGGGTCTGTGTGTGGTGTATCGGGGTGCAGCTGTGCTAGCATCGGGCTCAGCGTCTGAGTGTGTTCAGTGACAGAAGCCCCCAGCTCAGTGCTCAGCCACACGGATGCCCCCCACCCCGCTTCCTAACTAATCCAAACAAAACGCAACTCGCAGTTCAGCAAGTGGAAGCACACATGGCAGATCATGACAACTGGGCCCCAATAACACGCTTAGCACTCACATCATAGACCATTTCAGCACATCAGAATGCCAGCAAGCAAAATGACCTAGAAAACTTCTGGGCCTTCATGTGGTGAAACCCCCCCCCCCCCAAAATAAAACAGACCCGTCCCGACTTTATAGCAGATACATAATTGAACAATATCATATTAAACCGTGAATGCTAGTACGCTAGGCTATGGAAAATGATTAAGTCAAGAGGTGACCTTGGTGGCCTGCTCAGTGCTCTGCTGTGGGTTGAGTGAGCAGGTGGAAAGATTATCAGGCCAGTGGGTTTTATAGGGGGCTGTAATGAGCGGGCTTTGGCTGATGTTGTTTTCCTGCCCCTGTCACCACAGACACATTCATTGGAGGCAACGTAATGTTAATCAGAAAACACCGTTTGTAAAAAGGAACAAAAAAAACAAACAAATTCACCAGACTAATTAGCCACGCACGCTACGCTGCCTGGGAAAATGCACACATTTACGGCAGATTTAATTTTCTCAGTCCCCCGCATCGAATTGTTGCTGTATATTATAACAGTAGAGAGAGGGAGAGATGTCTTTCGTTCAGTATCGACGATCCCGAACATTGATTCTCTTTTGCAAGTGTCAGACAAACTCTAAACGGAAAGCACCTGGGTGTCATTAAACTCAGTGAAATTGATGTTCTGTTTTAATCAGAGGCTAAATGAAACACTTCTTTTTTTGAAACAGCTTCTGTGCTGTGTAGGCCATCATCGTAAAACTAAAAATAACGACTGAAATGTATATCTACATCTACAATATTGCAGGAGGGTTGTGTGTGCTTTTGCGAGGAGTTCCAAGTCAGGAACGTTCCAAGTCAATTTCTCTCCTCAAATTGACTTCAAAGAGACAACACTAATCCTCTCTTCTCGCTTCAGACCCTGTACGTTATTAATCCCCTTAATAATCCTTTTAGCAGCTTTCACGCATTTCTGTTTATTGGCATTGTTACGGAGCAGAAAAGTGACACATGGAATCCAGGGCGTTGCTTAGAGGTAGTAGTATTCACAGAACTTCCTATTCAGCCTTTAGTTTTCAGCACCACAAATGAAGACAAGTGAAACTGGTTGTCAGATCCTGATCCCGCTCAACACCTGTAAAAATACTGGAAATTCAATGCTAACACCTCTGACTTTTCCACTACACTCCAAAGCTTCTATTTTTGTATAAGAAAATGCACAAACTGATAAGCAGGTTAGTTTCGTAAACCTCCAGCTTGAAATGTAAGTATCATTCAAGTGGTTGTGTGGCAGTTTGAACAATTCTTTAAAAAGTTTAATTCATGTAACTACTGGTGCAAACAAATTTGTTATAGTTTTGTTTGTGCAGCCCACATGAAACCTTTCAGCCTCCATGTTCAACCTAATGAACATATGACCAGTGACATGCTATATTTAGCAAAACTTTAGTATGACACCATCCGTTGACCAACTATACAACAGGACTTGCACTAGTGATCTGCCCAGAAGCTTTGCTTGTGGTTCATTTTCTCTGACCAGCTGTGAGAAAAGAAGAGGGTCAGATCTGCAGACCCCATCTAGAGAGGGTTGAAAAATGTGTGACATTATGTGTCCGGCCAGGACACAGGGCCATCTACGGGGTGAATCTGCATCTCCGTACACACAAGTGGAGCGGAAGGGATCTGGACTACCATGAAGGGAAAGCGGCTTTAATTTGAAGAGCATTGAAGAATGCTAGGAGGGACAGCGTGAGCAATGTGTGCCCCAGACTCCAAGCGCCAGTGATGGGTTCCTCTCAGTCGATTCATGGGGCGTGTGTGTGTGGATGGACGGATGGTGAGGCGGTTGGATGGATGTGTCGATGGAAGGCAGATGGATGGATCAATGAATAGAACGCTGATGGATTGTTAGAGGAATGATGGACGGATGGATGTATGTAAGGGTGGCATGCCTCATCTACCCCGCGTCGTAGAGTCTGTTTACTTTACCTCCAGTGGCTGATCAGAAATATATGCTAAAACAGGGTTTCCGAACCACGCTTTACGCTCAGAAAACACCCGCTGTAGTCTGGCTGGGGGGGAGAGAATCAATGGGTACAGCCGACTCACTAAGCATTTAGCCTGAGAAAGTTGCAGGCTTATTTTACGAAAAGCGGCAGCAGGAACGCCCCGGGGTCCATGATCTAAACTATGAGGCACACAAAGTCATGCTCTCTCAATTTTTTTTTGTCTGTCTCCTCCTGTCTCTCGTTTGCACACACACACACACACACACACAGCCTAAAGCTTTCTGACTAGAATCTGTTTGTTCATGAAGAACAGGGAAGGGCTAGGATGCTGTCGCTGTTGTTAAGTGGGTTGTGCTACATGACAGCTTCATTCGTCACAATCACTCATTTCCATCTGACTACGCAAATGGGGTAGAGATTAAACAATTTGCTCACATTTTCTCTAATCTATGCCAAACGTTTGGCAGGAGAACCAGAGTAAGAGAACAAAAATAAGTTCATCAGTGTTACATTTCTTCACTTCTTTCTTCCTTGTTTTTTTGGAGACCGGGGGAAAAACCTGAAGCAGTGCCGGGCCATGTTTCAAAGGGCCTTTTGAGAGGAGCGGGAGATAGAGAGGAATGTTAGAGAGACTGCTGCCGTTCTTTCAAAGTGTGTGCTTATTCTCTCATTAGTCCAGGGAATTAATTTCCCAATCCTTCATTGATCTTCCCCGCCATCCACTGCTCCTCCACAAGGCTAGTGGCCATTAAAGCACGTGTGCCCCGAGACTCACTTTCCACAGACTACAGCTGGGCTGATGAACCAAGAGCCATGCCTGTTGAAGTCATTCTGAAATCAAATATTTGTCAAATGACCATGTTCTCCCAGCAAATAGCTTTGGGGCATGGTTGGGCAATTCCGGCCTGGAGGCTAAACAACAAAGCTGTGGTGAAAGTGGGAGATGGATTTGTGTGATTTGAAGTGGATAAGATGGGAGGACAATATGGATATGACAGAGAAGATAGCCCACCAACCAACCAGGAACAAGCGTCCTAGGCCTCTAATGAGATGTTTTAAATCCCGGTTGAACACCTGCACGTCTTAATAGTAGTATAACAGGATTAAACTAGACCTCTTGGACACTAGATACATTTTGATCCAAAGGATATCCAATAAAATGTAACTAGTGTCTGAATGTTTAGCTATTTAAAATGACTGGTTTTCAGTGCCACCGCATATATACATGTCAATTATAGTTTGCCATCAGTGCCATTATAGTTAGCTTCAATAGCTTTCTTTCATCTGAAATTCAATATTTCACAGTCTGTTTCATTAAAATTGACCATGGCCTGATTTCAATTCATAAGCGAGATCTAGGCAATGCAGCCTGTAAAAGTGATTCCCATTAACTGGACATACACATTTACAGCGAACCGCGGTCACAGTCAGCATTGCGTTGCATATAAGCTGTAATGCCCATACGGCTTTCCGACTGAATCCAGGCCTGTGTTTAACGTACAGTAGAACCCTTTAAGTGGCAGGCAGCGGGCTGATTCCACGACAGTGGAGGATGCTTGCGTTAAATGGGGTGATGTTAGCGGTGGACAGTGTATAGCAATATGAGTCACAGATCACCATCCAGACCAGACCATAAGATCACACAGTACATCACCCAGACCACGAGAACACATAGCTATCCTGATCAGACCAGAACATCACACAGATCACCACCCAGACCAGGCCACGAGATCACACAGATCACCACCCAGACCAGGCCACGAGAT
>JACXGK010015424.1:0-10413 GCA_016801125.1 Novumbra hubbsi | reverse complement strand
TTGTTTAGAGGGGCATTGACATAGCCACTGTCACATCCTCACTAGGTCAAATAGCATTATAACAATGTTCTTGTTTAGAGGGGCATTGACATAGCCACTGTCACATCCTCACTAGGTCAAATAGCATTATAACAATGTTCTTGTTTAGAGGGGCATTGACATAGCCACTGTCACATCCTCACTAGGTCAAATAGCATTACAACACAGGGACAATGAATCATTGCAACATCTGACAGTTTATAAAATCAAAATTGCTTGTGTGTGCATGAGAAACATTTAGGAGAGAGGGGGAGTTATTAGGTAAAGGGGGGAACAGAGGAGGTCAGACAGAGGGGCTGAGCGTAATCACCTATTTCAGGGATCTGGGGAACCCTTCTAATTGGTAAAGTGGGCTGCAAGTCGAGAGGTGAAGCGATCGCTGCGTGGGGCCCCCTGGTCCTTGGCGGGGCTTGTGGCGTCCGGTCTGTGTGCGGTTCATCGACGGGAGCCTCGCTGGACAGTGGGATGACAGAGGAAGTAGAGTCCAATGTTACCTGGTTCACCGCAGGCCGGTAGAAGACATGAAAGAGCCGATAGAGTCTATTCATCCTCTATTCCTTCATAGTCACACCCCCCCCTCGTCTTCAGACTAACTCATCCACTAGAGAAAGACCCGTCCTGCTATGTTGACACCTCAGTCTGTGTTTTCATCTTTAGCACACATGGCTAAACCCAGGTTGATCCGTCACACAGCAGCCAACTGTCACTAACCATCACCGAACCTTCAGCTAACCAACAGAACCGCGGTGTGGAACACTTCGTTTGAAAGAGATTCAAAAACAAACTGACACTCAGTTATCCCACTATGAACAGTCTATCGCTCCCTCTGATCCTCCCACATCAAGTCCAAACATGCCAGAGAGGAAGATGCCACTGTAAACTCATCGCATACCTCCATCTTAAACGTACACAAACCCGCACACACACAAAGAACCTGGTACCTGTCCATGTCTGCTATGACTTTAATCTCACTGTCGCCTGGTAGGGCGACAAGTTACCATGGCAGAAACACCACCCAACAATATGCCACCAGTTTAATAACACAACCACAGAGCACAATGTGATAAAAGAGCCACTCCTGCTTTATGGACCTTATATTTGCAAGCAAAATGACCACTTAAAAAAATCCTCACAGAATAGTGTAAACAAGGTCAGTAGTAAAAAGTGTTATCTTAATTCCCTGAAGATCTCATGCGCTGTGGATGTGGCACTATCGTTCGTTTCCCACGGATATATCACCTAGACAAGCAACCTGTGCTCCGGGAGGCTGAAATGCACAATTCAGGCAGGGAATCAGTTCATTATTTTTACATTGTTATTATTACGCTCTGTGATAACAAGTCAAATGGCTTGATGTCATGTTTTGTTGAATTATTTTCCCTACTGGAAAAGCAAAGTTTGATTACAAATCCCCCTCCGTTGAACAACAAAAGCCCAAGACGCTACTCCACTACGTAATATAATAACGGATCATCTATATCAGTGTTTCTCAACGGGGGCGGTACCGCCCCCCAAGGGGCGTTCAGGGGACGACGGGGGGCTCTGGGTAAAATATTTTGATGAGGGGGGCCTCGAGTTGCTGAAGGGGGGCGTTCAAATTTGGTGTAAAAGGCAAGTTTACACAAAATATTTATTACAATTGGATTTTTAACAAGAGGAGTCTTCAACTACTTGCAAAAAACTGTGGTCCGCATTATAAAACCTGCCAGTTTACGCGAATGCACGAGACGATGTATGGTAACACTTCTTCTCTGTGTTTCTGTCAGCTTCTTGCGGCGCAGCTCCGTGCTGCCGGGAACGAGAACGAGACGTAAGAGTATCCTCTATAAAATGTCACCCGAAAGGAGTTTACTGTGTGAACTCTGGAAAAGAGATACACCGTGAACGCCTTGTTATCACCGTGGTTACACATTTACAAGAGGGATATTCCGCTGTTGGACTTCCCCTGAAATATACTTAGCATCCAGCCGCATTAAACACTATTCAATAAAACTGGCTTTGTTGACATGACTGCAATACAACATTGCCAAAGCATATGACCACAAACTAGCTTATACAATAAAACATAAACAATATACTACAATCTGACACTTTCCACCCAACAAGCGGATCACCACAAAGGCATCGGTCGGCTTGATTTCTGCGGAGACACTTCTGCAGCGTTATAAATCAGTCTTGTCGTTTACTTTAACGTCTTCATTGAACATGAACATAATTCGTCTTTCATTAGGTCTATAAATGAAAGAAAACGTGAAAGCACAAAACATGGAACATGAAAGAGGTTTGCTTTGTCTTAAATGTCACAAAACAATGTCAAACCAAACGTCATTCAAAAATCTGCTTAATGTATTCTGCCGTAATCAGGAATCGACATTAAGGCTGGTCCATTTCTCCGGGACAAGCACATTTTATGTTCGGACAAGTGAATTTCCTCTTGTAGTTGTCCAACAGACAAGTAAAAAAAGACCATCCATATGTATTAATATCTGCAACAAAATGAATTCGTTCAGTTGTCTGTTCAGAAAAGTAAAACATGTCGTGGTCTTTCACTGGTTCTAGCTATGTCATGCCACATTCTGCACCGTAGCTTGTAGCAGAAATGTAAAAATTAGGTAACGTTATTTACCCCACTACCCGCGAAAGTGCCAACCTCTTAGACCCGATTCGAATTTAATACGGTTAGCACCTAAAATTGGGAAAGCGGGGAAACGCAAAACCATGCACAGAATGGTTGAATGTTAACATTTCTAGCTGTTTCTGATGGGCTGCACTTTGTGAAACCTAATTAAAAGTAAAAAACAAATTGTAACCGTTGCATTTTTTCAAACACCTGTAAATATAATTTCTATTCACACAGCTTTTGTGTTCCCTGGGAAACTAATATATCTGATGTTTGTCATTGAAACAGAAACACTGGTCTATATATTCTCTTTCTCAACCATGATTTTTCTGAATCATTTCAAGATAGATGAAGTCCGGAAATAAATTTGCACCCCTGTGACCGCCAATTGCCTCCACCTCCAATCGCCTCGAACTCCTCCCCCAGCCGCCTCATGGCTCTATAATGAAAAGCGCTTTTCAAATGCAATAAACTATTATTATAACATGGCTGCATCACTGTTTTATGCAATGATCTACCAATCATTTCAGCTATGAAATAGATTTATGTTCTGGTCTGCCTAGACTAACTACAGAAATGTATGTCAAAGGTCTAAGTTTCAGACAGACAATGGCGTCCATGGTGTGAGAGTGTAAAATGCTGAGCAACAATCCACAAATAGGACCCTTGCATGTGGTCCGGGATTACTACTGTTTAAGAATAAGGTGCACTGATATCACATCACTTGACCACATAACAAAGATGGTCCATAAATAGCAGCTCTTCAAGCTTCTTCCCAAGGACACCCCAGTCACTTCAACCCGTGGCCAGGCTTAACTAGGCTTGCCTAATATTTCTTTCAGGTTTTACTTGTGCAGAACATTCTGTGCTGATATGTTTGAGGTACACCTATCCAGTCTTGAGTTGAAACCTCCATCCACTACACTTCAACCTCCAATCGCAACACTGTTTTAGACATAGTTAATTCAGAGATGAACTTTTGCACACAAGTGTTGTAAAGGGTGGTTATCTTAGCCTTTGTGGTCTGTCAGCTTGAAACAAACAATCACACTTTAGTTAAAGCAGATCATGTCTTCGCCTCTCAATTTCTAATGTCTAATGAAACAACAAATAAACAACACCTTATTACCATATCTACACTCTTTGTTGCAGCCACATTTTTTACTTTAACAAGCAAGTGTGCCTAAAAGTGGCAAGGGAGGATATTACTATTCGGAGTCTGTCACACTGCATTGTAAAGCTTTTTATTTGATTTTTATTTTTTATTGATTTATTGCAATACTTTCTTGCTAGCTCAGCTTTTTGTCAACTGTTCCACTGAGTGACTTAAACTCAAACTGTCAAAAGCTAAAATCAATTTTGTATAATATTTATTGTAAAGTGTTGCAGCTCACAACATGACAGTAATCACACAGAAGAAGAAAACATGTGCTACCTAGTGTCCCCTAAGACTAACGGTCTACACACACAACAAAGTGTTGAGAGTCCCAGCTGTGTGCATAACCACACCGGTCAGCCATAACATTATGACCAACTGCCTAATATTGTGTAGGTCCTCCTTTCGCCACCAAAACAGCCCTGACCAGTCGAGGCATGGACTCCACTAAACCTCTGAAGATGTGCTGTGGTATCTGGCACCAAGACTTTAGCAGCAGATCCTTTAAGTCCTGTGACTTGTGAGGTGAGGCCTCCATGGATCGGACCTGTTAGCACAGCATATTCCACAGATGCTCGATTGGATTGAGATCTGGGAAATTTGGAGGACAGGTGAACACCTTGAACCTGTTGTTCCTCAAACCATTCCTGAACCATTTGTTCTTTGAGGCAGGAAGCAATATCCAGCTGAAAAAGGCTGATGGTGTTCCCATGAAAGAGTGTACATGGTCTGTAACAATGTTTAGGAAGGTGGTACGTGTCAAAGTAACATCTACATGAATGACAGGACCCAAGGTCTCCCAGTAGAACATCGCCCAAAGCATCACACTTCCTCCTTCCTCCTCCCATAGTGCATCCTGGTGTCCATGCGTTCTCCAGGTAAGCAACGCAAATGGCCATCCAGGTGATGTAAAAGAAAACTTGATTCATCCGACCAGGCCACCTTCCTCCAGTGTCCATAGTCCAGTTCTGATGCTCACGTGCCTGTTGTAGGTGCTTTCAGCAGTGGCCCGGGTCAGCATGGGCACCCTGCCTGGTCTGCGGCTACGCAGCTCCACACGCTACAGACTGTGATGCACTGTGTGGTCTGACACCTTTCTTTCAAAACCATAACTTTTTCAGTTGGAGTTGCAATTGGAGCTACAGTAGCTCCTCTGTTGGACCAGACCACGGGGCCGGCCTCCCCCCCCGTGTATCAGTGAGCCTTGGTCCCCACGACCCTGTCGCTGTGTCACCTTTTCCTACATTGGACCACTTCTGATCGGTACTGACCACCGCGGACCAGGGACACCCCGCCAGAGCTGCCGTGTGGGAGATGCCCTGACCCAGTCCATCACATCGGGCCCGTGTCTCCTGGGTCTAACACGCCCACTTTGCCCGTGTCTCCTGCGTCTAACACGTCCACTTTGCCCGTGTCTCCTGCGTCTAACACGTCCACTTTACCCTTTGAGGACACGTGGGACAAAACAAACTTCTAAGCAGTAGAAGTGGTTAAAGAACTTGCTGTTAAAGCTCTAGCTACTGCATTACACACACACACACATACACACGTTGGATTCTGCGACAAAATGGCACAAAAGAATATAAAGCCACACTCATCCGACCTGTATGGTTGCTAACTGGCTATCAAGCTAGCCCATAAACAAAACTACAAGTTAGAGTCAGAATCCTAAGAGAACCAATCCTACCTCCATCAAGCAAAAAAACATGCATTAATCTATGTTAAAACACAGACAACACAAATACATTAAGGAGCACAATTCAACTGTCGAGGTAGCCTTTTAAATGTCTCTAGCACTGTTTAGGAATGTGTATTGCAGGGGTCTTCAACTAATGTTCCAATAACATTAGTTCATTTGTCATTTGTACCATACAACTGTACAACAAAAACTACTGGAATATTTCGGTAACTTGAATTTCTAGTTGCTCAATCAAGTTAAGATACTGGTAGGATACAGCTGGTAGGCTACATTAACTCCTCATGTTTTGTACCCATCTCATAAATCTAACCAGCTACAATTTGTTAACACCCCTTAACCTTCCAAAATGATCATTGACCAATGGCTGAAAGCATCCGGCCGAAACACAGCAGTCTGATCCACTTGCTGGCAGGATATGGTGTGCGAGCCAATAGTCATTTCTTCCTTGTTGGTTCCTATTTCTTCAAAATGTTAACTTTCCATATCAGGTTGAGTGTTACATTTTTTGTTCCAAACGCAAGCATTGTGATGTTATAGATTAAAGAAAATGGAGAAATAAAAACGACTCCAAAACACAACTTTATCGAAAATGTCTCTCAATGTTCTATCATAGATACTGTCATTTGTTGTGTTTTTGTAATAACCCAGACCTACACTGTCTTTCTAAACACATTACGGCATGTTTCATGTCTCGTTTTATGTATTGTGTGCCCCAGGAATGCCAGGAGTGCTTGGGACTAGAAAACTCCATCGGCACATTGGCAAGGCCTTGTTTTGATCAATGTTTTCTGCTTGATGTGTCAGATATCAGGACTCTACAATTATACTGGCAATAAAAGATAGGAAACAAAACTATAATAAAACATGAAAGTTGTTTACGGACTGCAGAATACTCAGAAAACACACAAAACCTTTACATGTGGTTTTTCTAGCTTCCCTAACATCTTGTCTTCACAGCTAATAATGGAGCTGCAAGTAAAAAACAAGCCCTGTTTAATATGATTGACTGAAATAACTTATTTGAGAGTAGGCCAACTTCACCTCACTGCCCAAAGTTCAAACACTTTCCTACATGAATTGGTGTTCCAAAGTAACAGTGTTACAGATATTGGAAGCTGGTTTAATATGGAAATGATCACATTTTCAGATGCTTAGGATGACCTCCTGTGGATTCATCAATGAATAAGTCAACTCATATATCACAATCATGAGATTAGACTAAGAGGTAAACTCAAAACAGTAATCCAAAAATATCTGTATTGTGTAAGAACTGGCCATATGACTTCTCTTGTAACTTGGAACTTCCTTAGTCGCATACTCACATAAAGTTCTGTAATAAGGACAACGTGGGGAACGTGACCACACACAAGTTATTGTTTTTATATTCTTCTAGCCGTGCATGTGCCTCATACTAAATTATCCATATCAAAATATCCGATAACAACCCTTGGATACTGAGGCAGTGTGATCTTCAGATAATGCACTGAGTAGGAAGAAGGTAAATCTGGGTTTGGCATTTATTAAATGGCGACAGTTGAAGTTTGAAACGTTCATCAACAGTGATGCAGAGTTGGCTACCTTGCTACTGGACTGGTAACGTAACATTAGATGCCTCATTTAGCTAGTTAGCTGCTAGATATTCAAGAATAACAATGCGTAAGTTACTGCTGGATTGGTATTAAGTTGGATAACTGCTGACAGTGCACCTTTAATATTAATAACCGCTATGTTAGGTTTTTCCCCAACAATACACTCAAGAGGGAGGCACCCTTTAGCATTTTCACAACCGGCTGAAACCAAACACTCACACACCCAATTTAATATCTTCAAGTCTAGGATCACACCCAAACACACACACGTGCTTAGGTCTCCACCTAGTAAGCTATTACTTGCTTGGAGGAAACCTGTCCAAGGCTGTTCATATGGTCAGAAGCAGGAGAATTTGGTCTTGGGAGGAAGGCAAAAGAGAGGAAGAGGAGGTGAGAGAGGAGGTGAAAGACAATGTGAGAGTAGTTTAGTTAAATTTAACCTTTGGGTATCCGTCCAGCGGACATTGTATAGCTTGACAAACAATGGGCCTTCCCTTCCTCTCTACCATTTAGACATTTACAATCCTCCACAAACATTACTACCAGCATACTAGAAAATGTGCTAGTAAACATCAGTCAGAAGGTTGAACGACAGCTTTGGCCTTTTTTATGCTTTGGTAGCCACTAACGACTCCTACTTAGGAACAACACGGACAGACATCTTGACTGGAAAACAGTGCCTCTTCACCGGCACACTGGATCCAGCACTGGGGCCACTAGTTAGCTTTGTGACACACAGGCTACGGTTCCCCAGGTGTGATCGTCTCCAAGGCCCCACAGGGAACTCATCCCCATAACAACGGCCACTAAGACACCAGTGGCCATGACAACAAGCCACATTAAAGTCTCCCCCAGTTAACGTCCACTTTCTCGCTTGATTTCAGGAAGTGTTTCAATTAGCATTCACATCCAACCACCGGCTGACAGGGTGATAAGAGAATGCAGTTCAATGAAAACAAGTAGAAGTGAGAGAGAGAGAGGGAGAGAGAGAGAGAGAGGGGGAGAGAGAGAGGGGGGAGAGAGGGAGAGAGGGAGAGAGAGAGAGGGAGAAGCCTTCTCAGAAATAGCAAGTACAAGTGTCTATAACCGCAACTGATACAAACTACTACAGCCAACACTTTCACAACGCTGAAACCAACCTGGCAACAAATCCAGCGAGCCTCTGGGAAAAACATGATTGACTAATTTCACACCGAGAAAGAAAAGCCAGTCTGTGAACCTTCCCGGATTAGTCTTCCAATTACCAGATCGGTGGGGCTGAGACGAAAGCTACATCCCACCGACGTAGCAACGACCCAACGCCTACCAACCAGTGTAAAAACAAAACACACACAAACACACACCTCCACAGCTACAAATGAACTCTTCCTGATGTTAGCGAAGACTCACTTAGGCATGTGTGTGTGTGTGGGGGGGGGGGAACAGAAACAGAAAGCTATGGAGAGGAAAACGCAAAGCCAGAGGTCTCACCTGTCCTGGCATATCCAACAGGCTCGCTCGCAACGGAGGAATACATGCACCGTCCGCACGGGTAACAAACTGATGCCTCACTGCGAAGGGGGAGGAGGGAGCTACCGCGGGTGGGTGGAAAGGAGGAAGCGCTGGCCTCCCGCCGCTTCAGAAAGGGCTACCGACGACGACGACTTCCTGTTACATAGATCCCCAACCCACCCCCCGCCCCCCATTATATCTACCCCAGCTCTACTTCAACCGAGACCGACGTCGCCTGCAGTGTTCCCTTCGTTTAGGAGCTTGACAGGGCACAGTGGGGGGGGGGGGGGGGGGGGGGGGGGGGGGGGGGGGGGGGGGGGGGGGGGGGGGGGGGGCACGGGAGCTGGACGTAAAGAGGAAGGGGTTGGCTGTTTATGTCAATGTGCCCTCTAGAGTTGGGCCTCGTCTCGGATGCTTGGGGTTGTTTCCTTCCCTTTGGCCTGGAAACACACACTCCGCATCGGACTGAAAACCCCTGCTTCAACCTCGGGAGAGACAGAAGACCACGTGTGCACAGGTTACTGAATCACTAATGAAAATGCAGTATTGACTGACATGATGAGGCAGTTCCGTATCACCACAGCCACTGAGCCGTTGAAAGACGTCTATGTCAGCAATGCTAAAACGCCACAGACTTTGTCAGAACGCAGCCTGCCACAGCCACATGACATGGAACCAATGCAAGCACTCTACAGTTGACTGGGTGTTTTGTTGCCACTAGGCGGAATATGATCAGGATATGATGACATTTCTTCAGCCTGTAGAGGGCAGTGTAAACCACGAAACACCACTTGATGGAGCCCATCCAACGCCCAGAGGTGCTTCCCAGGTAGTTTGACTAAGCAGAGCTAACTAAAGGGAGACCGTGTACAGTCCGGACACGGATGCTGTGAAAGGGCGGTTCCGACGCAATAACTACTGATCTACTCCAAACCCAAGCCACAGAGGAAGCCTGGGTCATGCACCAATACACCAGAGCTAATCCCTTGTATGGGGAAACCTACTTGGCAATAAAGCTGATTCTGATCTCTTCACGGTTTCTGTAAAACCTCTGATTCGCTTCTCCCACAGACCCAGACACTCACACAATCAGTCTCTGACACGCCCACAACTAGTGAAGCAGTTGTTCAGGAGTTGTTTGATTCCAAACCACATCTTCCAGTACAAATGACAGAAGACAGACAGCAGGGCCAGTCCCACGACCTCTCACCTGTGTGTGGGCGAGGTCCTGGGCAGTAGGGCAGGATTCCTGCTTGGGACTGGCGGAGGGCTGTTAGGCTCTTTAGGGTCGCCGCCCATGACGTAGGCTTTAGGGGGGAGGGGGGGGGCTCCGGTGTCAGGAGACAGACAGCCGTGGAGCTCGGCCAGGTATGAAGAGGGTGAGGTGGGAGACAGCTTTCTCCCTCCGTCCCCCCCCTGGTGGGGCTGTCTGGCAGGTGGGGGGAGGGCCAGGGACTTGGGACGGGCTCTCGGGGCACGCCGGGGCGCGGTCAGGGGGGGGGCCGTGGGGCCGGGGACGAAGCACAGCGGGGGGCAGTTGGGGGTGCTCCGGGGGGGGATGGGTGGCAAGGGAAGGTCCTGGGGGGCGGAACACGGGGTGCCTGGGTGGGGGGCGGGGTTAGGTGGCGGGCCGCAGTTCTCCAAGGGGACGGACCGGTACTTAGTCCTCTCTTTAGGCACCGGCCTCCTCCGCTCTCCCTCCCCAGCTCCTTCCCTCTCTCCCTCCCTGGACCTCTCCTTGGGGACAGGACGCCCTCCCTCCCCCGCTCCTTCCCTCTCTCCCTCCCTGGACCTCTCCTTGGGGACGGGACGCCCTCCC
>JACXGK010015423.1:0-10413 GCA_016801125.1 Novumbra hubbsi | reverse complement strand
AAAAAAAAAAAAAAAAAATACTAAAATGTGTATTTATACATGTTTATCTTCTTCCTGTCGTTAAGTTTTTTTTTTTTTTTTTCTTTGTGTGTTTATAATGTAATTTTGGGAATGCAGTGTCTCATAGTTGCAGTTCCTCATGCAAATGTTTTTGCATCTGTTGATGCATTCATGTCCATAAAGAATAAAATCATATTTAAAACCCAACATTCCTGATATTAACCGCTGTTTTCATTCCTTCCTCGTGCTAGCAAGAACTGCCCGTCAAACAGATTTTTTTTTAAACATAATTTATTAGAGGGTGGACTTAGATGCTGACATGTTTGATGTAGGACTCCCCTCTGAAGTCTAATGATTTGTGACAAACATTGTCAGGTAAGGCAATGCAACATAGCTGCACACACTTAAGACATTTCTGTCATGCGTGTGCACAACAAAACTATTAAAGAGTGACAAAGCAATCCCAATCCACGGAGTAAATCTACACCAAATCCCTGAAAGGTTAACATGTCGGTTACTTTTAAACAGCAGTAAGAAATGTCCAAGACACATGTAGAACTCTTATGGGAAGATAACCTGGAGTATGTGAATTACCGAATACACCGGGCCAAACTCCGGCACACGTGAGTACAAGACATCTGAGATGTTATGGACCATGGCTGTTAGAGGGAAGGCTTGATGCTGAGAACTATGAACTGTGGTCAAACCCTTTTCAAGCATGTGCTGATTCACCGGCCAAAGTGCAAGACAGTATTTTGTGTTGAGTTTCAGTTTAAAAAGCTAAAATAATTGGCAACTGCTAAATCCCTCGGGATTTGTGCATTTGTAGTCTGCCACCTTTGTGCTTCTGTCACAGAACAAGTGTACTGGTATCATGTCTCATAGGCTTTTGAACACCATGTCCAGACCCATTGCAATGAACTGGGTTTCAAAAAAGTTATTAAGGTAGACCTCTTTACCTTAATCAGTCAGTAATAATATATGGAAACGGAAGACAGGAACTATCCCCAAAAGTCTTGGTTGTGTAATTAGCACGAACCCATGTGAACATTCGTAGAGCTGTCATTGACAGAGGTTCATATTCGTCAGCCGAATGACCATTCAAATATTGTCTGGAGGAAAATGTAGCCGAGGCCATACTTGGTTCCCGCTCAACCGAGTTTTCGTACTATGTGCATTCTGTGTCCATCCGAGGCCTGTAGCGACGCTAGGTGATGACGACAAGGTCTTCTGTAACCGCGTCTGCCGGCTCCTCAGACGTTTCTCCGGGCTCTGCGACCGGTCCAACATCGTCCTCCCCCTCCACCATCCACGGAGCACTGCTGAGCCCAGCGGGGGCAGACCGGGAGTGGGGAGTTTGGGTTTTTCCCAGGCCCTGGTAGCGACCCTTGGGGGATGCCGGGTTGGACAAGGTCTCCGTGGGTCCCAGGGCATCCTGGGAGCCGGGAGAAAGCAGGCCGGAACGCTCACCGTCATCCTCCGCCTCGCCAAAGTAGGTCTTCCGTGGTCGTCCCATCACCGTTCTCCCTTATGACGACAGAGAACAAGAGCGCCTGTGTTTAATACGGGTATCCTTTGCAAACATCTGGGAACAGCCACATCCGTTTTTCCATTCATCCTCGCTAATCATTGGGCTTGAGTTAAGCCAGATGGGCGGGGAGACCTCGACTCACCGACGTTGCGGACTTGCTCGGAAATGTCAGCCCTGACATCGGAGATGTCCCACATGGCCAGGAAAGAGTCAAAGCAGGATCCTTCCTCTGCCTCCTGGATGTAGGGCTTATAGGTGAAGCTGAAGTGGTGGGCGATGGCTGCCAAGAACATCTCCACACAGATGACAAAGTCCTGGACAAAGTTTAGAAGCAAGCTTGAATTTCCGGAGAAACTATTCTCACCGGTGTAATGAAATGACTTTGACGTCTTTCACATAACAAACCATGTTTTTGCGATAACGTTTCTGTGATAAAGTATGTACGCCCCCTGGAAAGTTTCCCAATTTACACATTTTATTCTAATTACTTTGTTAGCCAGTCTCTAACAACAATGAGGCATCTCTGGGGATTCTAGAATGTGGCCAATGATCCCGGGGCTACAAGCTGAAGCCTTTCAGCCAAATAGCATTCTGCATTCCAACCACCTGGTTATAACGCTTCATAATGGAATCAAGCCCTCCCTACCTGCAGGCCTGTGGCCACAGCCTCCACGTTGTCCCAGTCCCACGTGTGGCTTTCGGAAATCACTCCCGCCTTGACCAAGAGAGCAATGAACACAGCTTGCCTGAAGACAGAGGATGGATATAATCAAGCTTCTATCAAAAGCAACACAGGGAATGTGGAAACCCAATCCCCTGGCATAATCTACACAGATTCCACCCACACTTTCCAAATAAGTTCTACACATGCAATTGTAAAAGCGGTTGCATAAGCAGCACATCGGCTTGGCCAAAAAGCCTGCTACTTCAACGGGCAACCAACACTATCTATGAACTGCCGTTGTGAGGACCAGCAAACAAAACCGTTGGGAAGGCGGCACAAACCGATCCGGGACCAGGAAGGGCGTTGGATGAAAGCCACCCAAAAGCGTCTGTCCAAAAACAAGTTAGCAGACTCACCAGAAGGAGACAAACACCACCATTTTGACACACAGGAACTTTCCCACCGGCCTGATGGGGGCCAGTTCCTCCCTCAGAGCCTTGTAGAACAGCACCAGGCAATACATGGCAAACTGAAATAGATTGAGAGGGAGACAGAGAGAGAGAGAGAGAGAGAGAGAGAAAGAGGTGAAAGACCGCAAGATAGATACCACAAACTGAAACGATAACTAAACGCCATTGTCTTTGACTTCCGTGGTGGTCCCATTTTGTACCAGCTGAGACATGTTGTTGAAGATCACCAAGTACGTCCACGCGTTGCCCGAGCTGAAGTTGCCCTCGTCGTACACACCACAGAGCTGGCAAATCCTTCAGGCCAGGGGTACAGACAAAGCCAATGACCAAACACTAAACTAGCAGGTGCGAACAGTGAAGCTACACAGGGTTATCGGGTTGCATTACATCTGAACGTAGTAGCGCAGCAGATACACTTACAAGGCTATAACCGTTGTGACTGGTCGGACCACTGTGTACTGCAACACGCCTAGCTTGCATCGCAACAGCAGAACCCTGCAACGGGAAAGCGCTCGGCATTAGGAAAGGCATCCAGGCAAAATTAATATGATTGCTTTTTTTCCCCCTCCCACAATAAAATAGCGTTACCATCTTGCTAATAACCGGTTTGTTTTTTCATTTGTTATTATTAGTGTTGTTCATCTCAGGACCAATATGACACCATGAAGAAAGACGTGATACGTGTGGCTGAAACCGCAGACCAACAACATTATTTGAAACCCAGAGTTAACAAATAAGGTGAGCCCAAATGCTGTTCTTCTAGAGAATGTTTCCATTAATCAAAACTATGTTGACCGTCTTGTAAACATGTCTGGTTCTGGTCTCAACCAATTACAGGCAGACATGCTTCATGATGCTATGGTTGCCTGACTGGGGCTTTTTTGGACCTGGCAAAGTGCAGCGGGGACCTGGGAGGATTCCAGCACTCAAACAAACACCTGGAAGGTGAACCTTGTAAAAACAGACAAAACAGAGGAAATGCAAACTGGAGCCTCTTTAACCCGCAACATCCTGTCTTGGTTATGACCCCAAAAGACATAATTAAAGCCTTTCCACCCATATTCCTCAAAGATCTGGGCTTGTCAGTACACACTAAAGTATGAATAATAAACTGTAAACTAATAGCAGATGGTGATGACAATATTCTAGCTCCTCATACCCTGACTGTAGTTGTGCAGTACGGCCAACCCTTTTACCGGTTGTCAATCCAAATTCACAGTACAAACAGTTTTGGGGGCAGGTACGGTTCATTATAGTGCAACGTGAAGTGAAGAACTACAAATCCAATGAACTCACTCTCCCATGGGCCACGGTGGGCAGCAGCACAGAGGGGGAAGATGTTTCTGCTGTTCCTGTGCCTCCAGCATCAGGACAAGGCTTGGGTACTGGTCACCCAGGTAGCAGAGTGGGTTGTGGGTATTAAACATTGTGTAAAGAAAAAAAAAAAAAACATTTACTTCACAAAATCTAGCCAGGGTAACGAATCATTAAGAGAGCTTGAGAAAGAAGAAAAAGAAAAACTGCCATTGTTTTGAAAGCTAACACCAACAGGTCTAGGACCAGACTAGACTCCATCGGGTCATGACAGGAATGCTTACCTGGTTTCCCAGGTAGTTGAGTAGGAAGATCATGAAGTTGTATATGACATAGGCCTCGTAGCACTCCCTGCAGGTGTCCACGTAGATGGCAATGTTGGGGTATTTCAGGGCAATCCACTGTGGGTGGGATATCAAAGAATCGTTACATGAGCACTGACACGTCCGGTTCCCAGGAGCACTTCACATGGGGTGCCAAGTATCGTATGTTCTGTCTAAATTGACTTTTTGGCATGCTAATAGACACGGCCATCTGAGTGTCAGCGTCGTTGTGTTAATATGGAATGGCTGTCATCTCTGACACTTTCCATGAGGCCCTATTGAATCATCGGACAGTGACATTTATAGTGGCGTTTTTGTAAAGCTGCTTTGGCCACACTAGGACTTTGGGAAATAGTATAATGGACATCTTGTGATAGCCGGTACGTTGAGTGTAGGCAGTTACACGCTAATGTAACTGTGTTAGCGAAACCAGGCGCTTTCATTTCCATACTCCAGGACTTGACTCAAACATGAATAAACACATTGCTACATGTATTTGACCAAAAAAGAGGATGTTACTTACACTGTCCAAACTGTATATGGGTACCATCCATAATATTCTGTTGTAAAAAGAGACAAGATACTAAGATAAGTAGGTTTTACTATCTCACATCATTCAGGATGAAATAACAACACCATGGTAATCCTATCCCAAAACTGGAACAGAGCAGACTTACCTGATAATAGGTTTCTGGAGTTCTGGTTGAGTATAATGCACGAGATGTTGCAGAATTCCCCATAGAGATATGGGTATCGTCATGAACACGAATATCCCAGCTATGAACCATGCCTTGTTATGTGTGCCAACCTGAAAGGCGTAAAATTGTCTATAATGAACATAGAAACAGGCGTTTCAGTGTCAGATAATGATACAATTTCGATGCAACGACAACTACCAACAGACCTCTGATTTCTGCAGTTCCCATATGCACAGGGGTAGAACCACAAGGACGACCAGAATGTATAATAGAACAACCAGAGGGCGAATCCACCTTCTCCAGTTCCCACAAGTGCAAGGCATCTTTCTTTGTTTAGGTGAACGGGTTAGCAAGCTTTCTACATTCACTAGACAAATAGTGGAGGAACAATTTCAACCAGGCTTGGTTGCTTACAACAAAGCTGCTAGAACGCTAGCTAGCGTAGCTGGCTACAACTATTAGCTACGAAGTTCAGCTACGCCTCGTTATATCTAAACCGGCTTGTTTCAACTGTGATAGTTGTTGTATAGACATGAAAATTAAATTACCAAACCAATTTAGGTGTAATGTTAAGCGTAGTTAAGTATTTAGGGTTAGCTCATGCTAAATAGGAAGTTGGTATGTAACTTAGTTAGCTAGCGGGCTAGCTAGTCAGCTGATTCATGATTCACCATGTAAACAAAACATTGAATCCACGTTTATTTCATTCTGACGGCAATATCTGCGAGCATTTCTTACACTTTGATGATCTATCTCATTAAAACAACTGATGTAAAAGGCACTTCTTAAAAAAACATAAGTTCTGAAACTTCCTATACATAAATATACGTTTTTCAATAAGCGGTGGTTGCACTTCCTGTTATTTTCCTAGACGTTTGCGCATGCTGGAATTTGATTGGATATTACGTATTACGAGTTTTTTGGCGCAGATGCGTTTTGGTTGATCTGCAAGCAATGTTTATGTATTATCCACTAGATGGCAATGCAAATCAATTCTCAGTATTGGAAAGGGGGAAATATGGGTTTTTAATAGTTTTCAATTTTATTTCGGGACTGTGTTAAAAGTAATAACAGCAGAACAACAATAGCCACATGCTTAAATTCTATTATAGAATATCTGCTCATTTTCATATCAATTATCGCAGTTCATTGACCTGTTTTTAATGGAATGATCATCAGTTAACACAAAATGATGAAGGCTGTTGGTTTTCAGATTCCCAACGTGAATGCAGAGAAAGGAGTCTGCGAGCAGACCCGCTTTTGTACTGAATGCGAAGATACGTTGGATTGTGAGGATAGTGATTAATTCATCTGTGACTCGCGGTGTAGGAGGGCATACAGTTGGGTTCTTTTGACGAATGTTCTGTATTTTTTATTTGTACGGTTCATTAGAATAGTTTAGTATATTTGTTAATATTTTTGTACTTCAAAAGGGTTTAGGTTTTGCAAAACGCCATGGTAAATGACCGACAGCTTTTAAAGAATATCAAATGTTCTCATAATTTTAGGGAACATTGGTATTTGGACAAATGTTCCTTTCGAATGTAAACATTTACTTTTAAAGTGATATCTACGGAGAATATGTTTTATATTCATAATGCTTCACATTGAACTGTAACTTCTCACAGTTGTCTATTATTATTATTTGTGTCTTCATTAACTGCATCGATACTGGGTTTGTCGTATCTCGTTCTTTCTGTCACTCACACGAGTGTGGCCTGCAGAAACATTTTTTTAATTAAAATTCCTAAGAAGTGAGACATTTTGTAATATAGTGAGGGGGTAGTATCACAAATCATCATCATGAACGAAAAAAGCTTACACGGAGGTACAAGTCAACGCAAAAGTAACAGTAAACAATATTTTTCAAAAATAGGAACAATTAAGATATATTATGGATGCACTACAAACGTACACAATTTCAATTATAAACCAAAAAAAACACCACCGTCAGTGTACCATCCTAGTAAATACAGATATGTTATACAATTTAAATACTTATAATAATTATTTAAAGAAAAATCCAAGAAAAAAAACTCATATAATAACTGTGGCGTAAGTAAATCGTCTGCATTCAATTAGGTTCGCTTCTTTGAACAAAATCGTGTTCCAGTTTATAATCCAGTTAAAACTTGTTTCTCAGCAAGTTTTCCACTGAAAACAGACTCCGAAAATATGATCGGAGTCAAGGTCAGTGCAGGGACGTACCATTGAACACCTACTCTTTATTATGCAAAACACTATTCATTATTTTATAGATTTTGCAACTGGAAGATTAAGTGATTGAGCCTGCTGTCTGATCTAAATATAAATGCTTTAATGCTTTGTAACAATTCTTGTGGCCTTACATGGGACTTCCCCAAGGGTATAAATCAGTGCTTTGGGCCTGTCTATTTTACTTTAGGGGTACATCCAGTGACAAGGCATTATGAAAATCCCACCGAAAAATCGCAATAAATGTACGATATTGCGGTTTGCTTACCAACCAGGGAATGTAGATGGCTCGGTGAAAAGTAGAAACGCCGAGGAGATGCACAATTGTGATGGCATGAATTAACACCATATTAAGGCACATGCAGTACAGGAGTGGCGAAATACCCCTTTAACAGACATCTGTGTCAGGCACCAAGGACCCTCCAGGATGGGCACCTTAGTCCCAGATTAGGACGTCATTAACCCTTTCCACAAGGAGTGCCGACGCTGGGTCAGGCCTGCAAAATAAAATCATAAACCTAGACCTACCTCGTAACTTCCTAATTTATTACATTTGTTTAGGTCCGTTAGTGCATTCCTTGATTCAAATGAAGCCCCCTTGACAGTTCTTGTTCTGCAATTGCTGTTTTGCCATGTTTCTAGACGATTCTTCACTCACACAACATTCTACAAAGTCATATAAAGAGCCTGGGGAGGAGACGTGCATCACCATGAATCTCTCAGGGTGTTCAGAGTGCCTGTGCATAATGAGTGTAGGCAGAACTTTCCTGCGCGTTGCACCATCCAACCCCAACGTTTCACTCGCTACTGCCCCACGGTCACAGAAATCACTGGTTGTTAACAGACAGATTGTTCATGAATTTTGAATCGGTCCTTTTGGCTTTTATGAATTAGCAATGGTCTTTGCCACTACAGTTGTTAGAGCGAGCTTGCGCTGTTGTGGGTTATGGCTTGGAGGGAATGCTGTGCCAAATGGAATTCGGGGAACAGCCATTTCAGGGCTGGGCGGGATAAACATGTGCCGTGTTTGATCAAACTGAAAACATATTTGAGCACAGTGTTAGCTCCAGAACATCACACTGAATCCTAATTTCACATTTTAAAATAAGTCATATATAGATTTGTACAAAATCACGCAGAAGCTTCGTAGTGGAAGGACTTGTTTAGAAATGTGAGTATATAAAAAAAAAGTATGGATCGATTATCAAGAAGTGTGTTAGTTAAAGTGCTATTATAAATTCCCCTATTTAATCTAGAACCATGTTTCCCAAAAAGTTGTGACGCTGTGTAAAATGTAAAGAAAAACCGAATGCAATCATGTGCAAATGATTTACACCCTACATACAATATCAAATAGTTCAAAGACAACATATCAAATGTTGTAACAAATAGTGCAACAATTAAAAATAAGGGTAAAATTGCAGGTTTTGGGGAACTCCTAATATATGATACGTAATGTCATTTAATGATTCAGAGAATCCAGAAAAATCTCTGTGCACAAGGATGGCTGTTATCTTTGGAGCCTCAGGCAGCACTGTATTAAAAACAAACACAATTCTGTAGTGGACATCACAGCATAGACAGCTGCATCCACAAATGCAAGTAAAAACTCTACCATGCAAAGAAGAATCCAAGAAGAAACCATTTTAAGTCGTCCTCACCTTTCAGGTCTAATCCTTTGCACTGCTCTGAAATAAAGACTACATCCTACAGACTGGATTAAGTTAGCAGGTTGCATACTGTTTAACATTTTACACAGCATCCCTGACTTTTGGGGATTTTAATTCTTTTCATTAGGATATAAAAAGCAAAACTAAGCCTGGAATTGACTTCTTTATGAATCCGTGCCTTGAAGTGGTACAGCAGGAAAATCAAATATGCACTGGAGCCATTGTGTCTGATTGTTTGCTGCGATCAGCCAAAATAATATTAGACAAAGTGCACCTTCTTGATCAGGGAAACACACCAGACTGGAATTATTCACAGATGACTTATTTATCTTAACCTAATACGTCTGCCTAAGGCTCGCGTGTTAGGAAGTGTCTCTTCAGCTGCTCCTAAACAATGACTAACAGATTGGAATATAATTGGTTATTTGCAAGACCTACAAAACCTTTTACATTTTGAATGATGTGCGTTCCTCATATATAAATAAAATCTGTGTCCCAACTTTTGACCGGTAATGTGTACCCTTATTGGAAACAAACATTCACATTTCCAGTCACAGAAGTGCGTCATTGAAGTGCGTCATAATTCACCCTGTTAAATATCAATCTGGATCTGGACACAGCTGACAGATATTTCTGAATGCAGTGTATTTCTGAGATAACTTTCATGAAAGATGAGGTCACCTATGTCGCCTGAAATAGCTCAGCGTAGCCTGAAAATCTGTTTGGCTCCAAAAGTCTTTCTGTGACAAAGAGGAGTTGGAAACCAAGGCATTCAGTGGTTTTGACTATCAATATGTTCATTATACTATTCTGAGGTTGGGATGATTCCTGAATGAAGATGCAGACACGTCTGATCTAATTCCTATAGCATGAGGTAGATTGTTTCTACTTCACACATATCTATTAGTGCAATGCCAAGCAAGGGTTAAAAAGGTTTTTAAATAATTTAAATACTTTAAAGGTGTCTTTTCTTGATGGCTTGGCTTGGCACAATACAGCTGATGTTGAAGTTAAAAAATGGGCTGACCCCCCCTTTCTGGTTGTGACTAAATCTTAATAAAAAATATTTCTAATGATTAAAAGTAGTATTTGAACCCAGGTTTATTGGTACAGCAGTGCAATGCTGAGAGACAAGCAGAGGCATGTCGAAGGGTACAGGCTTTTTTCAAAGTCATTGGAGATTTGCTTCAAAATTACTATTCCCTTGTTGCTTGTGACGGTGTAGGAAGGAGTGGACCAAAATGCAGGTAGGCCGTTAGAACGAATAGGGTTTATTGTCCCTATGTTAGTGACGGTAAGTGTAAAACAACTTCCGTAAAGAGAAAAGCGGTTAGCAATCGTGACGGAGTCACTCAATAGTACAGCAGCACAATACGTGCTGACACACACCACATACGACAATACCGAACGAAGAGACAAGACACACGAGGGATTAAATGCACAGGTAATGAGGGCCAGCTGTGGGGAATCAGGGAGGGATGCGTTCACAGGACATGGGGAACAGGACAAACATGGACGATGGTGCCTAG
>JACXGK010015422.1:0-10413 GCA_016801125.1 Novumbra hubbsi | reverse complement strand
CAAACCGGTTCCACGGGGGGCCGAGTGTCTGCAGGTTTTTGTTTTCTCCTGTTAATTGGTTCCCAGTTCAGACCTACACAACCAGGTGAGGGCAGAAACTAACCAATTAGTGACATAATTATTCAATCAAGTACAAGGTGAGAGTGAAAACCTGCAGACACTCGGCCCTCCGTGGAACCGGTTTGACACCCGTGCTGTAATGTAATAACTTGGCTATACTATAACCTAGTTTTAACTGTCTACAGACAAAAATAGTGTCTACAGACAACTGTCTACAGACAACTGTCTAACTGTCTACAGACAAAAATATATACAGTGGGGAAAACAAGTATTTGATACACTGCCGATTTTGCAGGTTTTCCTACTTACAAAGCATGTAGAGGTCTGTAATTTTGATCATAGGTACACTTCAACTGTGAGAGACAGAATCTAAAACAAACATCCAGAAAATCACATTGTATGATTTTTAAGTAATTAATTTGCATTTTATTGTATGACATAAGTATTTGATCACCTACCAACCAGTAAGAATTCCGGCTCTCACAGACATGTTAGTTTGTCTTTAAGAAGCCCTCCTGTTCTCCACTCATTAACTATATTAACTGCACCTGTTTGAATTTGTTACCTGTAGAAAAGACACCTGTCCACACACTCAATCAAACAGACTCCAACCTCTCCACAATGGCCAAGACCAGAGAGCTGTGTAAGGACATCAGGGATTAAATTGTAGAACTGCACAAGGTTGGGATGGGCTACAGGACAATAGGCAAGCAGCTTGGTGAGAAGGCAACAACTGTTGGCGCAATTATAAAAGAATTAAAGAAGTTCAATCACCCTCACCTCGTGGGGCATCAATGATCATGAGGAAGGTGAGGGATCAGCCCAGAACTACACAGCAGGACCTGGTCAATGACCTGAAGAGAGCTGGGACCACAGTCTCAAAGAAAACCATTAGTAACACTACGCCATCATGGATTAAAATCCTGCAGCGCATGCAAGGTCCACCTCCTCAAGCCTGCGCATGTCCAGGCCCGTCTGAAGTTTGCCAATGACCATCTGGATGATCCAGAGGAGGAATGGGAGAAGTCCATATGGTCTGATGAGACATAGAGCTTTTTGGTCTAAACTCCACTTGTCGTGTTTGGAGGAAGAAGAAGGATGAGTACAACCCTAAGAACACCATACCAATTTGATACATTTGAGTTCTGCTTTTATGATGTATCAAATACATATGTGATGCAATAAAATGCATAATAATTACTTAAAAATCATACAATAGATTCTGTCTCTCACAGTTGAAGTGTACCTATGATCAAAATTACATGCTTTGTAAGTAGGAAAATCTGCAAAGCGACAGTGTATCAAATACTTGATCTCCCCACTGTATATTTAATAATAATTTATTACATTCACAGAAAATGTTAATTATCAGTAATTAATTCACACAGTAACTTGGTTAGCAAGCCAGCACACCTTCAACATTAACCAACATATCACTAGATTTAAAAATATCATTATAATGAACACTGCTAAAATTAATGGGAAGCCAGCGACTTAGGTGTGATATCATGTGTGCAGTTCTAGCACCACTGTTGTAAGGCTACTCGACTCGTGCTGAGTCTGCATGTGTGATAGAGAAGAACTGTGAGCAGCATTCTTAATAGTCCATTGAAACATCACCATTATGATGCAGCACTTGGTCCAGTAGTGGTTGTGTAAACCTATGTGCGCCAGAACAACCAACAAAATGTCTATCATCCTGGTAAAAATGTCACATAATGAGCAGCTGCAGAGAGCCCAGGTAATATGGGTAATTACATACAAAGTACTTAATGTACTCTTGTGTTCTCTTTTATCTGGTTGCAGGTTGTCATTCTGTATTTCCAGCCCAGTGTATTCCGTTGTATCCTGCTGAGATGGGTTCGTCTGGTGGGATTTGCCACAGTCTATGGGACAATGACCCTGAAGCTCTACAGGTAGTCTTCTACTGCTGCATGTTTAATCGTTTATCAAAGGGACCAGCTGTATTACTAACATTAATGACCATGGAATGTGTAGGGAATGTATTAAGCAAATGTTTGGTTGTTTTGAACATAGTTTTCTACAAACTTCTTAAACGTTAGAATGGTATCATATACAGTTGTGGTCCAAAGTTTACATACACTTATAAAGAACATGGAAACTCATACTGCCATGACAAACATTTGGTCAACCCATCATGGCGCCGCGGATGGCAGCCTCTGTGTTTTGGTGCGCATTGTTTTTTTCTACACATCAGAGGAACAACACCAGCTGATTTATTTCCTACGTTCTTGCTAACATCAGTGGAAGTATTGGACATTCTAGTGCCCTCACTTTAGTTCACGCAGTAAAACGTAGCAGATGAGGGAAACGTGCCGGTGCGCTTGTACGACTCCGCAAACGTGGGCATCGCACACCGTTACCTGGAATAATTATTTCCACTGTGCGTTCGCTGTGCAACAAACAGGATGAACTTCAGCTACTGGCAGGAAAGGACAGAGACTTTTACTCATCTTCAGTGTTATGCTTTACGGAAACGTGGCTGTGTGGATTAATACCGCGACTCTTTAGAGCGGATCGCGACACTGAACTTTCCGGGAAAATGATCTGGACCAACCAGAGAGGATAACATTCTGGATTTCTGGTACACTACAGTCAGTAATGCCTATCATGCTGTCCCCCGCGCTGCACTGGGTTACTCTGACCATGTCATGGTACACATGATTGCTGCATACAGACAGAAACTCAAGCTCTGTAAACCTGTTCTGAGGACATCAAAGCAGTGAGGCTGTGGTGGATCTTCGGGGCATGCTTAGACTGTACTGACTGGGATGTCTTCAGGACTCCTTCCAACAGTCTGGATGAGTTCACAGAAGCTGTGACATCATACATCAGCTTCTGTTGGGGACTGTTGTATACCATCACGCACCAGGGTGATGACAAAACCTGGTTCACAGCTAAACTCAGACAGCTAAGAATGGAAAAGTAGGAGGTGTTCAAGAGTGGGGATAAGGACAGAGATAGTCAAAATTCAGTTTTCACAAGGCTGTTCAGTAGGCCAAGCAACTGTACTCTTGAGAGATTACAACAACAATTCTCAGCTAATGACTCTGCATCTGTCTGGAGGGGCCTTAAACAGATCACCAACTACAAGCCTAAGGCCCCCCATTCCATTAACAACTCTCGCCAGGCCAACGACCTGAATAAATTCTAATGTAGTTTTGAAAGACAATGGGACAGTCTTGACACCATCCCCTGTGCCTTCATCACACAGCTCCAGCCCATCTCCCCCACCCCGACAGAGGTAGGGGGCACTCTCAAACCCTCCTACCACTACAAAGACGTTTTCTATCCCGGAGAGGGGCGTTAACAGACTGTTTAGGAAACACCTACAAAGCAGCCTGGCCTGACTTTCACCATCCACCCAGGAACACGGGGTCGATCAGCTGTCTCCAGTGTTCACAGACATCTTTATCACCTCACTGGAGACATCCCATCATTCCCATCCCCAAGAAACCAATGATCACAGGACTTAATGACTACAGACCTGTTGCACTGATCTCTGTGGTAATTAAGTCATTTGAGCGCCTTGTGCTTGTCACACCTCAAAGCCATCGCGGACCCTCTCCTGGATCCCTTACAGTTTGCATACAGAGTCAACCGGTCTGTAGACGATGTAGATAACATGGCCCTTCACTTCATGCTCCAGCAACCTATGCCAGGATCCTGTTTGGGGACTTCAGCTCTGCTTTTAATACCATAATTCCAGCCTTAATGCAGGACAAGCTCTCCCACCTGCAAGTGCCTAAACCCACCTGCATCACTAACTTCCTGTCTGACAGGAGGCAGCGCATGAAGCTGGGGAAACATGTCTCTTACTCCTGGTCCATCAGCACCGGATCCCCTCCAGGCTGCAACCAACTGCTGCACATCCAGTCATCAATCCGTCAAGCTCCTGAAGTTTGCGGATGACACAACCCTCATTGGGCTCATCTCTGGTGGGGAATGAGACCGCTTACAGGTAGGAGATCGACCGCCTAGTGAACTGGTGCAGACAGAATAATCTAGATCTTAACGCTCTGAAGACAGTGGAGATGGTTGTGGATTCTAGAAAGAACCCAGCCCCAACCGCCCCCATCACCCTGTGTGACTCCCCAGTCATCATTGCTGAGTCCTTTCGCTTCCTGGGCATCATCATCACCCAGAACCTCAAGTGGAAGAAAAACACCATCCCCATCACCAAAAAAGCACAGCAGAGGATGTACTTCCTGCAGCAGCTGAAGAAGTTCAACCTGACAAAGACAATGATGGTGCACTTCTACACTGCCACCATTGAGTCCATTCTCACTTCCTCTATCACCATCTGATACGCTGCTGCCACTGCCAAGAACAAGAGCAGACTGCAGCATATCATTCAATCTGCTGTGAAGGTGATTTTCTGCAATCTGCCATCCCTCAAGGACCTGTACACCACCAGGACCTGAGGCGCGCTGGAAGATTGTGGCTGACCCCTCCCACCCTGGACACAAACTGTTTCAGTCACTCCCATCTGGCAGGAGGCTACGGTTCATAAGCACCAACACCTCACACCTAGGGCCGTCACAATTATTACGTAATTCCCTGATTGCAATTTATTTTATGGCAGCGATTTTTGCGCAATCTTTAGATTCCAAAATAAAATATTTCTATAAGAGTTTAACGCCAACATTTGAAGCGTCTCAACAGATACCATATGAACCATGTGCAGCCCATTCAGCCCTAAAAGTAGTTTAGAATTGTTTTGCAATGTTATGTAATTTCGCTTAAATCATTATTTAACAAAACGCATTTGAGTCATCTATTTGTCACACCAACTTTGATCGACAAAAAAAAAACTTAAGCAAGTGTAAAACATTTTGTAAATTGAACTTTGCAATTTTCATTAATATTTTCTAATTTGATAATGCGCGAATGTACATGCGAAAATACATGGCTAGTGTGGAATTCATTATTAAAGATGTTAGGTGCTGGGATGTCTTTGGGGAGTAGACTCCTAAGGAGTAGGCTGGGGGTTAATAGGTTACTTGGGACATTCCATAAGAAGGGGGGGGGGGTCAGGAAGTTAGGAGAATAAGACAAAGGACACTGTGTATATGGAAACCTATGAATTAACTCCTAGCTTGACCACCACACATGGGACTGATAAAGTGGCCCAGGAAGGAGAGGAGGGGAGACAAGCCAGAGGGGTCCTGTAGACTTCCTGGCGCCGGACACAACAACACCATTTTTATCTCCCTCGGAAAAGGTCACCAGATGGTTCACCCCAGGGCTGGGGGCTGCGACACGAGACACACACACATCCAGGAAGCACGCGCAGCAACTCCAATGCATCGATTGTGTGTGTGAACGGACTTTCAGATCTTCTTGGCTGTCCTGCGAGACAGATCTCCGAATGCATTTGTAATAAAGGTGTATGATTTGGGAAGACTTGACGGCATGGACATTCTCTGATTCGCAACCCGGGGGAAACATTCGGTTTCAACACTAGCCATGTTGACAAAATTGCTGTTGTCCTATTGCATATTAAAATCAATCATCCTTTTACATTAATTAACTGTCCCTTGAAACACTTTTTGCGAAGTTAGTTACATAATATTAACATCATATTTTTTGTTAAAGCTATGTCAAATAACTAAGCTATAATATTGTGCACAGCGTAGGGAGGTGAAACGTCACAATCCGCGAGCAAATTTAATTGTCATTCTCCAAACTTGGAAAGAGAACCGCAGTTCTTTCCTGACAGTTGGCTATTGTGGAGACTTTCATGCGAGTGACAAAATACAAACGTGAAAGTGCCAGATGGCGCACATTAACAGACTGTGTAACACAATATATAGCCAAAGAAATTATGCCGTTTACTATGGTTGAAAAAACTGCATTTAATGAAATGCTGCGAGAAGCTGACGCGCAGTACAAATTGCCCGGAAAAACGTACTTCTTCAAAACTGCTAGCCCCAATTTATACAACCAAGTGAAGGGTGAAATTCTCAAGGATTTAAAAGAATATTACTACAGACATTTGGTCAAGCTTAAACATGAGCTTAACAATACATTACCACTGACTGGACTCTACAGTCAAAGTGTTTAAAAACAAGAAATACACCAGAAAAATCACACAGCTGATAAACTTGCAAGAATGCCTTCAGGCAGATTCAGGCAGGGAATTAGATTATCTGAAAATGTCCCTAACTACAGATATCGGTTGTAACTAAGCAAGATTCCCTTTAATGGCCAAATTGAAAAGAAAGTAAGATGTGCATTTGTGCAACAAGTACTGCCTCTGAGAATGTTCAGTAAGGCTGCCAACATTGTGACCCCAGTGAGATGTTGCCTTAAGGCAGAGACGGTCAACATGTTAGTGTTTCTTTCCTGTAATTTACCTAGCCAGGGAGTAGCAGGCTAGTCTGAGATTGTGAGATATGTAAATATGGTCTGTTTAAGACATAGTTACTTGTTTTTTTAGATTGTTGGTTATTTTTAGTAATCTTTTCAGTGATAGGCTTTGTGTATTTAAGTTATTATTTATGTAATATCTGCCCTTGTAAAGATGAACACAGGAATGATATTTATTAATAAATACAGATTGTGTGTTTATTGTGAATAAATTACATCTTCATAAGGCTTATGTGTATTATTACAATATTGCCCTGCTTAAGATAATAATAGTGTCATAAAATTAACAATATAGACAATTAAATCGTTAATCGCAATTATTTGTGTGACAACTATTCGTCAACTAAAATGTCATAATTGTGACAGCCCTACTCACCCCACAAGAACAGTTTCTTCCCATCGTCAGCTTGCCTCATCAATAAGGCCAGACAACCCCCCACTGTCACTGACCCACTCTGCCTTATAACTTAATTAACTAAATGCATTTCATTAATGCACTTCTCTCGACTTCCTACTTGCACCCTAGCACCAAAGTAAATTCTTTGTATGGTTAAACCTACTTTGTAATACATCTTTCATCAACATATATAGTGCATTCATAAATTATTCACAGAGCTTCACTTTTTTCACATTGTTATGTTATAGCTGTATTCAATTAATTATGCCCCTTAAAATTCTACACACAATACCCCATAATTATAACATAAATGTTTTGAAAATCTATTAAAACAAAAAAAATCACATGTACATAAGTACTCACAGCCTTTGATCGTGCTTGTCAGAGCACAAACCAAGCCATGGAGTCCAAGAAGTTGTCCGTAGACCCCCGAGACAGGATTTTATCTAGGCACGGATTTTGGGATTGGTACATAAAAATGTCTGCAGCATTGAAGGTCCCAATGAGCACAGTGGCTTCCATCATCTGTAGGCTTGACCGTATGCTATAAGTGCCCCTCAAGCCAATCCAAATTGTGGGAGGTGCTTCAGGAGGCATGGGATGAAATCTATTCTGATTACCTCAACATATTGACTGGGACATATTAACTAAAATGCCAAAGGCCGCAAATGGAGGTTTCTTTGACCAAAGATTTCTGAAGCCGCATCTTCTAGTGTAAACAATTTTTTGTCTCGTCTGAAGTGTAATTTTGTTATGTTACAGCCTTTTTCCAAAATGTCAGTGACCATTGGGTTCTTGGTCACCTCCCTAACTAAGGCCCCTCTCCTCCGAGAGGGGCCGGGCGGACAACACTAGAAAGAGTCCTGGTTGTTCCAAACTTCTTCTATTTACGAATAATGGAGGCCACTGTGCTCTTAATAAAAATATTATATCTTATTTTGTGGAAGAATCATTTTAAAAAATCACACACCCCCCTTAGAAGATATTATTTTGTTGCCTCAGGGCAACAACATGCAGTAATGGTAGTACATCACAGAAAAAAACAAATATTGTCTCAACACTTATTACTACTCTTTTCAATTGAAAATGTTTTTCAAATATTTCCTTGCATTTGGCAACAATATCTTAACCAGTAACAAATCTTTTTTGACACTAAAACTCATTCGTCAATCCATATACAAATCATACAGTGGTCGTAAAAAAAAAAAGGAAACCCCGTAGACCATTATTAGTGTTCACTTTCTCACTTAAAACTTTACAAAACAGTTGTTAGTGCTGGTGAAGCAGAGGTAAGCATTACACTTACACTTTCCAAGAGCCTTTGCTGACTGGGACACCAACCTGCCCTTCTCACTCATGGTGATCCAGTGGATAAATAATTAAATCAAGCTAACCCTTCACTCACAACATATGCTCATGTCTATGGTCCTTCTGAAAGAAGGTTCCTCCCCCAAATGTTGCATTATATCAATTTGTTCATCTCATTGGATTTAAATATTTAAATAAATCAAAATGCTTTATGGGTAGTTGTAACAGCCCAAAAGGTATTATATTGCCTCAGGGCAACGCTATGCAGTAGAGGGTTAAATTTCTCGCCATTCTGATTGGTTGCTGTTACCAAATTTTAGGTTGAATGGGAAATGTAAAAAAGAAAATCCCTGAGGAGAAAAAAAGTATCAGTTGTTTGTCATTGAATTATGTGCTTTTTTATGATGAAATAACTACAATAAAAATTACAACAATAATAACAATAGTATATATCATCAATAATTTTTTTAGCAATTAGCCTACATCTTATTTGAAAGGGGGCGGCAAGGACGGTCCCTTACTTCCCTCTTTCAAATAAGATAATTGATAAGGGGCCCTGGGCCAAAACATTTTGAAGACCACTATCATTACATGATACTACCGACAATAACATAACTATAATATTATTAAGCAATCCCCAAAGGGAATGACCAAAGTATGCAGGACTGATCCCTCCTACAAAGGAAACAGAATCAAACAGCCAGCTAGGACAACCATCAGCATCTCAGACAATGAGTTACCTGATGTGTAAATAGAAAATCTGGCATTATGATTGTAGCAATCTGCATCAGCTGATGTGTCTTTAATCAATTACCACTCAGGCTTCCTGGCCAAATCGGCTACGCTAATTTCTGCACGTATGCGCAGTCAGCCCACAAGCTGCAATTTCCTTGTGTCTTGGTAAAAATTCAGAAAAGATGCAAAAGATTTGTGATCCTGTTTGATCAGAAAAATATTACAGAACAGTGTTTTCAATTTCTTTACATTGAGCTGCGTTATTTCACCAGGGTCCTGAAGGTGTTTTTGTCACGCACAGCCCAGCAGATTCCATATATGACAAGCTGGCGAGTTCTGCATCTACTGGGCATTATTCTGCTCATTGTCTGCTGGTTCTTAGTGGCCTGGACCTCAGCCACCTGCCAGAACATGGATAGGAACCTGACTATCATTGAAGTGGGCTACACCCGCAACCCGGATGTCCTTCAGTTCAGCATGTGTCTACTAGATCGCTGGGATTACATGATGGCTGTCGGTGAGTAATTTTCCCCCAGGTAATCAACACAGTCTAACAACAAGTCAATTAAACTTCAGGGATATCAATCTGTCCAGTTAGAAAGCATAAGCAATTGTGAATCAATGTCACCTTTCTGGTGCACATGAAAGTGACAGGTGCACTGGAGGGGCAACAGCAAGACAACCCCCAAAAAGGGAATGGTTTTGCAGGTGGTGGCCACAGACAATGGCTCTCTCCTTATCCTTTCTGACTGAGTCGTCTCTAGTTTTGCTAGTGTCTTTGTCACTATTGGCAGCATGATGCGGAAGAGAGGCTTTAGATGGCGTTGCGGATGGCAGCGTCAGTGTGTTGGTATGCGTTGTTTGTCTTGTTTTGTTGGTAAACTATGTAAATGTTTTCTGCTGTGATACAAAGGGCTGTTTCAGGGCTGAGCTCATAAACATCAGGGGAACAACTCCAGCAGATTTATTCCCAACTAAAATAAGTGGAATTATTGGATATTCTAGTCCAATTTTTCTCACCGGGGGCAGTACCACCCTTGAGGGGGCGTTCAGAGGACGACAAGGGGCGCTGGAAGCAATATTAAAAAATTGGGGACGTGAAGGTGCATTTGTTTTACACCGAAGATTCACAACAATAGGAGTATACATTTTCAAATACTTGCAAAAACCTGTGGTCTGCAACATTAAAACTTGCCAGTTTAGGAAACTGGACGAGACAGTGTATCGTAACTCTTCTTTTCAGTGTTTTTGTCAGCTTCTTGTGGCACAGTGTCACGTCACCGCCTAGTGGAGGCCACTCCCCTGTGCGCGTGGCACCCCTGTTCGACGTCGCCGGCCTTCTAGGCACCACCGTCCGTGTTTGTCTTGTTACCCATGTCCTGTGAACGCATCCCTCCCTGATTCCAAACAGCTGCGGCTCATTGCCTGCTTATTTAATCCCTCATGTGTCTTGTCTCTGCGTTCGTTATTGTATTTCTGTTTTGTGTGAGCACGTTTGTGCTAGACGTCATATCGTTCCA
>JACXGK010015421.1:0-10475 GCA_016801125.1 Novumbra hubbsi | reverse complement strand
CCCTAACAGAGCCCTGATCTCAACATCATGGATGTGATGGTCTGACCCTAACAGAACCCTGATCTCAACATCATGGATGTGATGGTCTGACCCTAACAGAACCCTGATCTCAACATCATGGATGTGATGGTCTGGCCCCAACATAGCCCTGATCTCAACATCATGGATGTGATGGTCTGGCCCCAACATAGCCCTGATCTCAACATCATGGATGTGATGGTCTGACCCTAACAGAGCCCTGATCTCAACATCATGGATGTGATGGTCTGACCCTAACAGAACCCTGATCTCAACATCATGGATGTGATGGTCTGGCCCCAACATAGCCCTGATCTCAACATCATGGATGTGATGGTCTGGCCCTAACAGAGCTTTGATCTCAACATCATGGATGTGATGGTCTGGCCCCAACATAGCCCTGATCTCAGGGCTCAATAAGTTCAGGGATGAAAAAGAAAATCCTTTCAGGAATTTTCCTCACACGAGAGTGTAGTGGCCTTTTTATATTTCATGCATACCTCATAGCACAGCTCAAAAGGATCGTTTGTTGAAGTGACAAAAGAATACTTTCCTCCAGGGTCTTTCTAATGTCGCTGCCTGGCAGAGAACAGCTTTATAAGCAAAATGTGTATGTATGTAATGTCCTTCCTGACTCGTCAAATTCAGTATGTAATGTCCTTCCTGACTTGTCAAATTCAGTATGTAATGTCTTTCCTGACTTGTCAAATTCAGTATGTAATGATTTCCTGACTTGTCAAATTCAGTATGTAATGTCCTTCCTGACTTGTCAAATTCAGTATGTAATGTCCTTCCTGACTCGTCAAATTCAGTATGTAATGTCCTTCCTGACTTGTCAATTCAGTATGTAATGATTTCCTGACTTGTCAAATTCAGTATGTAATGTCCTTCCTGACTTGTCAAATTCAGTATGTAATGTCCTTCCTGACTTGTCAAATTCAGTATGTAATGATTTCCTGACTTGTCAAATTTAGTATGAAATGTTTTTCCTGAATTGTCAAATTCAGTATGTAATGTCCTTCCTGACTCGTCAAATTCAGTATGTAATGTCCTTCCTGACTCGTCAAATTCAGGAAAAAAAACTAGGTGCATTTTTGGTTCATAATTAAAGTTGAAAATCCAAACTTCTCCATTTGTTAAGGATTTGAGATGGAAGGTCACATCTCTTGTCTGACCACCAGTGAGAAATAAAAACAGGTTTATGTTATTCAAGGATAAATCGTTCCTGTCCTTTCTGTATTTTCTACTTTGAGAACTCAACAAAATGAGCCCAGTAAGATAGGCTTTTAAATCTGTATCTGTTTTTGATTATCCAACGATGGGCTTCAGCGAAATGTGCCTCTAACAATTCCTTTCACCTCCATCAATTCCTCCTCCGTCTGTGCTGTAGGATTTATGGGAAAAGAGGATATCCTATTGGCAATATTTTGTTTGTCTTCTTCATTGACAGCCTGAGAGAATTCACCACCATGAGTGAGTAGAGGACTCTGGTTGTTTGTTCTGTACCACAGGATCAAGACAAATCAAGAGGATTAACTACGGCCACAATCTGTCCACTAGATAAGCAGTGTTTTTAAATGAAGGTCTATGACAGTATCAAATTACATAAAGCTTTTTTAAACTAGATTTCAAGTTTAAGGTAATAAGGTTTTGGTACTTACTAATAAAGTGATACAAGTGTTTAAGGACAAATGTTTTATTTAGAGTTAAAGCTGTCACTTGAATGTCTTGTCAATGTAAAATATGTTTTTGGTATGACATTTTCCTAAAATGGTACAAGGTATGAGTGTAAAAGATCAACATTTTAAGCTAGCTGTGTTGCATGTCAGCATGTCACCAATAAAATAGTCTGTTTACAAGAGCTCCTCAGCCAAATAGGTCATATGTGGCTATACTGTAATGTACACCAGAAAAATGCAACTGATACATCACCGTGGCTTGAACCAAATTTTAGACCTGATGCAATTCCTATTATAAAGCATCTACCATCAGGGCTTGGTTGATGTTATAAAAAACAATACACAGGATGTGCTATGAGAAGAATCAAACCCGAAGTGCAGTTCACAATTTATTTACTGAATAAATTTGGACAACACCAAAATCTGTTACATTTTACAATCAGAACATCCGAGGCAGAATTCCCACCATGCATCACTCCCCTCCAAAACAAAAGGACTCCTGGAACATTAGCACCAGATCAGCACCAATGCAAAAAATGGCCAGCTCATTCTATGAAACTAAATGAAAGCAATATTCAGTTTTAAATGCAACTTAAAATAGCAAATTCTGGAGAAAATGTTCACTTGTGTTTTCACTTTTATTATAAAACAAACTTGTTTTGTTTCACCCTGCTAGGCAGGCGATAGCATTCATAGGGCACATGCCTAGGGCTAGTTAAGAAAAACACAAATTCAAGTAACATTGAGATACGACAAAACATGTCCACTGGTAACCTATTCAGGCTTGTTTCACAGGACCTACGCAGGCAGTAGAAGATCCACATGGCTTACCGCTAACCATGTTACCTTAATAGTATTGTTTAATCACTGGTGTCAAGTTCAAAAGATAGTAAGGGTGACTCATGTCAGCATGGTGGTAGGGGGAACAGAAATACTGGCACAAAAATTCTATTGTCTTTGGACAGCCTTTCTTTTTCCCATCGTACCTGTCCTGTGTCCAAAATATTGCCTACAATATACATTAAGGAATCTCTGAAAAAGAAAAGAAAAACCCTGCAATGTTTTTTTTTTTTAAATATATATATATATTTATATAGTTGTTACAATTTAAATAAAATGTAAAGTTTTCCGTTCCTCAAAATGAAAAGCTAAACTTAAATAGAGAAAGCAAGTCTAGAGAGGTGAAATGGATCATTCACCAAACCTAAACTAATCAAGTGCATCATGCCACTGGTGGAGGCTTAATGAAAGAGAGAGAAAGAGAGAGAAAGAGAGAGAGAAAGAGGAAGAAAGAGAGAGAAAGCAAGAGGTTACAAATGAAGGTTAGGAGAAGATATCAAAGCAGCAGTAACAATGTAATGTAATAGCTTAATACAACAAGGTGATATCAGACTTAAAACACAGCCTTATTACTAAATGATAAATAAATGGTGGTGGAACATTGGGTTTTTCAAAAAACACACACAATGGTGAGAGGGGGCAATAAGGCTACACAGAAAAATATAAAGCACACAAATTCTGAAGGAGGGTACATACAATAACTTAGTGAGAATTTGTCTTCTATGTCAGTTAAAGAGCTTTATAACCTAGGGTCAAAGGTCATGTGGGGAAATGAAAGACAATTACTACGTGACAAAACAAAAATGAGGTCATCTGTCCTGATGATTGTTACAACAGAGTAGGCAGAAGTTGTCCCTAATCACTGGTCTAGCACAGACATGTTTAATCCCCCAAACAGTTCAGTCTAGGACTGAGGGTGGGTTATTCTGATCATAGCACAGCGGATAGGGACAAATTATGCCTGGTCGTGTGAACAACGCTAGAGGAGTGTTGTTGTCGTTTGACGTGTGTCTAGTTCTCCTTGGCTGAGGTCTCGTGCCCCTCGAAGCTTTTCCGTAGCGTAACAACGTGCTAAATGTCTCTACTTTTAAAGCACCAACAACAAGAGAAAAAAAAACGGAGTTTTGCTACATCGTTTGCGAATCGTATGTCAAGTGACAGAAACTCCTCTTAGCAGAAGCACTGCCTCTGTGATGTTTGTACGCCATTTGCCACCTGGCTCCGCCACTGAATCTGTGTTCCATGGAATGGAAAGAAATAAAGATGGAAACACCTTTTTCTGTGAGTGACAATGTTTCAGCTGCTAAACAACTAATCTACCGTTGGGCTCGTAGCGAGCGCGTTGCGCCTGGTTATAGTGTAGTCCTCCCTTTGTGCTTCCTGTTTCCTGTCAGCTCAGCTGAAGAACTGATCCAGCTCCTCCTCCATGTTTACCTCAGGCACCGTCTGCTCCAGCTCCCGCTCCACCCTCCCCTGGACCACAGTGCTTCCTGCTGCCCCGGAGGAGAACCAAGGATGATCCAGGATCTCCCGGGAGGTGAGGCGCTCCGCGGGCTCCCGGCGAAGGATACTCCGGATCAGACACTTGGCCTTGGGCGTCAGGGTCTCCGGGATGCTGAAGTGTCCCCGGCGTATCTTACTGAACAGGGAGCCGGGCTCCACGTCGTGGAAGGGGTAGCGGCCCACCAGGATGGTGTAGAGCATGACCCCCAGGGACCACACGTCAGCCGCCTTGCCCGAGTAGCTGCCGCCGGCGTTGAGGATCTCGGGGCTGACGTAGGCGGGGCAGCCGTGTTTGTCCGACAGCGAGTCGTCTTGGCCGTCAAGGATGTAGGTGTCTTCAAGGCTCTCCAGCTTCACCAGGCTCCTGGAAAGAGACAAGAACCCCAAACAAACAGATAAGAATGTTTTCCACGGGAGGAGAACTACAAAATGTATTCATTAAAACAATCTGGTGCTTTCGTGGACAAACAAGCTCACATTCTAATTCAATCAAAAGAACATGGCAGGAACAGCAAAGGATGTTAGTGATCATCGTAAGCAGTTGGCCTTTAGTAATGGGAGTGTGGTTTCGTTCTATATTTTTGGGGTCCATAGCGTTGGACATTCAAGGAAGTCTAGCACATAGGGCCCAGCAGCTTACGCCTGACATTTCCATTCAGAGAGATAAGAGTAGCCAACCCAGTCAGCCAGTATGCATCCTATTTATAGCCCAGATGATTCAATAGGCCTCTCCTGCACAACAAAGAAGCACCGTAATGGACAACTTTAGCTCAGTAGTCTTTAGTTCTTCAGTTCTCTTTAGTTTCAGGTTTTCTTCCAGGTGGTTCGGGGAAAGCATTCAATGCACTACCATAATGAGCACACTTTTTATAAAATTGCTGGAACTTTTCAGCCCGCAACACACTAGGTATATCATCAAACACATAATCATGTGTTACTTTTCAGGTTACATATTCCCTCCCCCCCCTCATGGCAGTAGGAAGAGATGGGGGACTCTTGGGTGGCAGCTCCCCCCTTCGCCTCAGTCCAAGTAGGACCTATGACCTAAAACCTTTACTGTGATTGGTCAATTCAGCCACGATTATGCAAGCAGTCTGTTGCCACACAGTGCAGATAACTTGTGCGTCTGTATCACCTTACCGGGTCCGCCATCTCGCTCTGTCTGTTCCCTGTCTGTTCCCTGTCTGTTCCCTGTCTGTTCCCTGTCTGTTCCCTGTCTGTTCCCTGTCTGTTCCCTGTCTGTTCCCTGTCTGGCCTAACACTTGTTAACCCTCCGGGGGCTCTCTGCTACATGTGCCGTTTGACGGGACAGAACTGGGTTTTTATTCAAGGACAGCAGACTTGGATGTAGATGCTCCCCCTGAACTCTGCCCCTATGAATCATTTAGTCAAGGGGTTTGACGTACCGCCCTGGATGGTCAAGTCAATGGCAGCCAAGGTCGTTAGGCTGCAATTAGATGAGACAGCCTGTCTCAGCTTTCATTTTCCACCAGTGGAGCCAGGGATAACAGAGAAATTTGCATACATAGACGGTATCGACTCTGTGGCCAGGTTGGAACAGAAGGCCAAAACCGATCTACAACCAGCCCACCCTTCATCCAGTTGTAACTGTATCTATTGGAAGAAAAAGCGTGAACCTGACTCAAGGTCAGTGGTATTTAGGCTGGGGTCTTTGTCATGGCCAGGATGATTAAATCTGCTTTGAAAGGTTCAATAAAACATCTGTGTAAGAACAGGTATCGATCCCTGTCGTTTTGCATCACAACAACAATAAACGTGGATCAAACCATGAGGTTTGAGACACTCACATATATCTCCGAATAACTTAAAAATGAAATTGATTTGTTTGCATTTAAAAGGCTGCAATAAACACATACGGCCACCAGGAGTCACTACATACTACAGGCTGAGTCTAGCTGACAACACCGAAGACCGTTTCATTCCTCTGCCAGAGCCTTACATGGTAAATCCTGACGTAATTGAACATCTGACAGACAAAGTAGCTCCTGGCATCTATTCTGTCACTAGCCAACTAGCTGGCAAGGGCCCAAAACTGCTACATACGTGTGTGTGTGTGTAGTAGTAGTGTTTTTTTGGGTGCCTCTAACACAATAACCTTTGATCTAGTCAGAAACTGATACACTCCATTCTTAGATCTTAAAAATATTGATAAAGGGTTACCACAAAATTGGACTTTAGTTAAAGATTAAAAGTAGGGGTATATTCACACAAATATGTTTTTATGAAAGCGCAGAAAGCTACCCCATATCTCTCACTCACCGGTCCTCATTCCTGAAGACAAACTTCCTCAGCTTGAGGTCCCGGAGGACCACGCCGTTGTCGTGGCAATGTGCCACAGCCGAGGCTATCTGCCGGAAGAGCCTGGCGGCCTCGTCCTCGCGCAGCTTCTTGCAGGTGCGCACGAAGGAGTGCATGTCCCCGTGGCTCCTCTCGAAGAAGACGTAGGCCCTCTGCTCCCCCAGCAGGATCTCCACCACCTGATTGATGTGGTCATGTCTGCCCAGAGCGAAGTAGGCCGCCAGGGCCTCCTGGTACCGGCCAATGTCAAACTCCTGGTGGGGGGGAGGAGGGTTAGTGGTGCAAATGACAGGACAGTCTCTATTCAGCACATTCTGGGAACTAGAAGGGGGCCTGTCACCGTGCAGAATGAGGTGTTGTTAGCCTCCATTCTGGGGACTAGAAGGGGGCCTGTCACCGTGCAGAATGAGGTGTTGTTAGCCTCCATTCTGGGGACTAGAAGGGGGCCTGTCACCGTGCCGAATGAGGTGTTGTTAGCCTCCATTCTGGGGACTAGAAGGGGGCCTGTCACCGTGCAGAATGAGGTGTTGTTAGCCTCCATTCTGGGGACTAGAAAAAATGTGTTCTGCATTCCTATCCGAATGGGTTCCGCATTCTGCATACATACGTTCCTATCCGAATGGGTTCCGCATTCTGCATACATACGTTCCTATCCGAATGGGTTCCGCATTCTGCATGCATACGTTCCTATGCGAATGGGAACATTCAGTACCACTGTCGCCATCCCCTGCGTAGACCACTGGGCTGCTGTCATCCCAGTTTCCATAGTAACCCCTCTCACTCAGTTCTACCGAGTGACTTTCAGCTAGGCCAGCCCAGGTGAGCCAGCTTCTCAGCTCTAAGTTGATAAGCGGTTCGTAAGTGGCAGGCTCTGGCTAACTCTGCAGTGTGTGTGTTTGTTTTTGCATGAGTGCTTCTCAACACCTAGTTGTACCAGAAACCTACTAAAACACTGTGGCACTAAACCGTTAATTATAAAATTACAAATGCATCTTTGATGTTGCTTGGTAACATGCAGTAAAATGGGTGCATAAACATAGCTTGCTGGCAGGAGCTGGGCCAAAGGCCATACTCTTATGACTGTACCAGATTAGTGTCATACTCTATGACTGTACCAGATTAGTGTCATACTCTATGACTGTGCCAGATTAGTGTCATACTCTTATCACTGTAGCAGATTAGTGTCATACTCTATGGCTGTAGCAGATTAGTGTCATACTCTATGACTGTACCAGATTAGTGTCATACTCTATGACTGTACCAGAATAGTGTCATACTCTCTGGCTGTGCCAGATTAGTGTCATACTCTTATCACTGTACCAGAATAGTGTCATACTCTATGACTGTACCAGGTTAGTGTCATACTCTATGACTGTACCAGATTAGTATCATACTCTATCACTGTGCCAGATTAGTATCATACTCTATGACTGTACCATATTAGTATCATACTCTATCACTGTGCCAGATTAGTGTCATACTCTATGACTGTACCAGATTAGTGTCATACTCTATGACTGTACCAAATTAGTATCATACTCTATCACTGTGCCAGATTAGTGTCCCACTCTATGGCTGTACCAGATTAGTGTCATACTCTATGACTGTACCAGATTAGTGTCATACTCTATGACTGTACCAGATTAGTGTCATACTCTATCACTGTGCTCCTATGGGGCTGGCCGGCTTTCTGCCTAGCTCGGGTTTTATACCAGACCAGATTTATGACCCTGTGTAGGGATCATAACATTTGAATGTACAAAAAGGTGCAAGTATCCAGGGCTCCAATAATCAGGGTATACAGTTAAGTCAATACTGTACGGCTCAGGCCTGTGTAGGGTGGAACCATAGGCCAAAATGTTGACCTCAATGTGTGCCCTACGCATATATTGAGGTCATATCCAATAGTATAATCCATCTTTTCCCTCCGGGGATGTGTGTGCTTGGTGAGAAACCATAACATTTAAAGCAGGATGTTTCACTACACAACCATATACTGCACTAAAAAAGGGTTAAACAATATTTGCTATCCGTTTACAGGGTGAAATGGTGGGTCATTCCCCACATGTACTATGCACAGGAAAACGAGGGACACGTCAATTACTATTTATTTTCTGCAACGAGGAACAAAGGCTTTGGATAGTGCCTTGGGGGCGATGAATTTGGGGACAGAGAACGGCACCATGCGTGGATCCTCACTCCTTTGTCGACTTACATCATGCAATCCGACCCACACGTCTCAGGAGACACACGCGTGTGCTGGGATGCCTGCTTTGCACTCCATTTACTTTTTCCATTACTCTTTGACATGTCTCTATTTCTAATGTATGCATAACATATCAGGTCACAAATTTAGCGGAAACGCCAGGTATGTCCATGGACTGCATTATTTATTTGTGCATGCCCTGTTAAACTGGTCCGCAATTTGCAACCATATAGGCCTAAACTTTTAAACACAGGTAACTACCCAGACAAAACCCGTTGCATTAAAAGCAAGTTTGGGTTCATTGAAGGGCTTCTATTACACATTTCTCTTTCGTACGACCATGGTGGATTGACCAAATATGGTGTGAATAGTGCGAATAGATTTTGCATGATGTAACGTTCGCTACAATGTAAGCAAATAACTGCAGCATTCTTTATATGACAAATGTGTCCGAGAATGACCTCAAGTGTCCATAAAACCGTTAGCTCAAAGACCCACCTTACATACGAGCTCTTCGCCTGTGTGCAGGTGAGCGGCCCTAAAAACGTGGTCCCCCTCCAAAGGCTCAAGGAGCAGGTAGTTCCCGATGCAGGATATACAATGGGAGGAATCTGGTGTTTCGGGGGGGCTAGGAGATCCTAGGTTAGGGCTGAAACTCTGGCTGGATTCTGTAGTCCTCAGGCAAGTTAGCTCCTCAAAGTCGGTCGCTTTGTGTCGTGATCTCCCATACCGCGAGATGTTGATGGGATTTGATCTCTGTATGTTCATCAGGATTTCCTGAAATACTTCCAAACTATCCGGGTCTTCTTCACTTCGACGGCAGGGAGGTCTAGCAGCACTTCTTTGGGTTGTAAACTTGAACTGAAATAATGGTTTTAATAGTCCTATACTCTATGGATGCAGTTTAGAAATATAAAGCTATATTATTATTTGTGCTATATTGCAAGTACACCTATTACACGGTAATAAGGCCCAGGCTAGCTCTATCAGAAGCTACTGCTGGAGTGCTCATATGCTATAGGCTACATGCAAAGATAGAGGCAATTATAACACAATGTTGGTCATTTCTGTCCTTCATCTACCCTGCTGTATGACTAAAACAAAAGCATTGTTCACCGCACCGGCAGCACAATGCAGAAGAAACGGTGCCGAATTTGAACATAAACGCTTTTCCAGAGTGAAAGAGAGCTATGCCGATTTGTTACAAAGGAAACACTCAAATCCCATCGAATGTCAGCTTTGTAATGACGATTGACTGCTAGATAAAGCCAGCTAACCTTGCAGATTCAATATATTGACACGTTTCGAAAAATAGAAACAATGTATTAGTCTAATAGTTTAAACATAGACGATCCTAAGTAACCGCTTTAAAAATCGCTCCGAGGTTGCAAGCTAGGGTATTTTTAAATCAACATGAATTCTTGATAGCAAAAGCAATGCTATTGCATTACAGCTACCAGGTCAGTGTCATACGGGCCTTGTTAGTTCCAAAAATCATGTCCATGAATCGAGCTTCGGGAATTACCATCGACCAAAACATGAAGAGAAAACTATCCAGAATTCGGATCCCTTTGTTGTTTTCGGAAGTGGATGTCCTTTGCAACTAATTCGTTTTCAATCCTAAAGAACTGTCGTCGACTGTTTGAATAGCTGGAATTAAGGGATGGCCGACTTTCCCAGGCCTTTCCCTTGAATCAGCAAGACATCCTCTTCGGCGGTGGTGTGTACTTACGTGGCTGGGAAAAAATGTAGTCCATTCAGTGCGAGGTCAGCCGTGCAACACACACCGTGCCTCAGTGCCGACTGCTTGGCGGATTGGCTTCCACGCGCACACTTCGCTTCCACACATAAACTGAGACCTGCCTCCGCCCCGCCTCCCTTACGTCACACGTCACACACACACACACACA
>JACXGK010015420.1:0-10344 GCA_016801125.1 Novumbra hubbsi | reverse complement strand
AGAGGAGTTGGGAGACCATAGAAAAGAGGAGGTGGGAGAACAAAGAAAAGAGGAGTTGGGGAGACCAAAGAAAAGAGGAGGTGGGGAGAGACTAGAAGAAGGACGTGTGGAATAGGCCAACAGAGGTTACAAAGGAGAAAATATAGGAGAGGGAAGAATGAGTGGCACACAACAAAGTACATAATGGGGATCAGACATGGGGCAGTAGAGAAAAGAAGAGAGACAGAATCTAGCAGAGGAATTTGAGATGGTTACCTCTGTGCACTGCAAGGCCCTGTCTGGTTCTCCCTGGTTCTCCAGCGGCCACGCTGAGCAGCACATCTGGCTTGGCTGGGCCGTCCACACATGTGTGTGTCAGCGCCTCGGTCACCACTTGGCAACGGCTCTGGCCCAGCGCTGAGGTTGCCGGGAAACAAATGACTGAAATATGTACCCAGCTTTGGTCCACATGCCGGGCCTGCACAGAATTGAATAGTACGTGACCAGACCGCAAGTTCCTCTCTCTTAGCCTCCAGCCCACACTCCCCCTTCAGGGGACTACAACACACACACACGACTGAAGAATCCCAAGATTTTAAGAGAATAAGAGAGCGAAAAATAAAAGTGCTTTGGTCTGATCTCCAGGCAAATAAATGTCACATTTCTTGGACGCCCAGAGTTCCACCCGCTCCTCTGTGTCAGACTTTGAATTCTTAGGAGCTCTGAGGAGCCTGGAGGTAGCGCTTTGAGACAGTTGGGTTCCCTCAAAACACCTTTCATACAGACCATTCAAGTCAATGTTGACTGGATAGTCTCTGTAAACATACACCCTGTTTGCAATATACTTCCAAGAAGATTGAGACATAGATGTAAGCCATAAAGATCATCTTGCCCCTGTAACCAGTCTTTCCATTCCTCAGAGCATGTGGTGACAAAACATCCCATGTCCAGTCACAGGCTACACATAAAATTAAGTATAGGGTCTTGAATCAGCTTGAACCGGTCAAATTTTCTACTGACTAATAATACAACAACTAAACTAGCCCAATCAAATACATACTTCTTCATGTCGTTTCTTATCAGACAGGGCACATGAGAATGACATCCATGTGTGAGTCGTGTGTTGGTGTAAGTGGTGTGTATGTGTGTGTGTTTGTGTGAGTGGTGTGTATGTGGTGTGTAGGTGTATATGTGTGAGTGGTGTGTTTGTGTGAGTGGTGTGTATGTGTCTTTGTGGTGTGTATGTGTTTATGTGGTGTGTATGTGTGAGTGGTGTGTATGTGGGGTGTATGTGTGTATGTGTGTATGTGTGTATGTGTGTACGTGTGTATGTTGTGTGTATGTGTGTGTATGTGGTGTGTATGTGTGTTTGTGTGTGTATGTGGTGTGTATGTGTGTTTGTGTGTGTATGTGGTGTGTGTGTGTGTGTGTGTGTGTGTATGTGGTGTGTATGTGTGTGTGGACAGCCATGAGGACTCCACCATTCTGGGGCAGCATACCAAAACAGGATTGATCAGGGATGAGGTTCTGCTCTGGACCTTTATGACAATGAGTAAACGCTCCACTGCTGGAACACCCCTCATAATCACACGCTAGAACGATCCACATTTGTTTCCCCCAATGGCACATCTCCCTGTCATTCACCCCGAGAAGAACGCCTCAACGCAACACATTCACACATCGAACGCAAAACGGTCAACGGAGGACATGAGTGTGTCAAAGCGGAGGAGCTGAGTGACGAAGCGGTCAGAATAACACTCGGACAGACGGACAATGTCGCCAAGGCATTCAGAGGTAAGAAGGAGCCCGGATTCACCAACAGGGAAGGGCCCCCCTAAGGCTTAGATAGGTAAGAAGGAGCCCGGACTCACCAACAGGGAAGGCCCCCCTAAGGCTTAGATAGGTAAGAAGGAGCCCGGACTCACCAACAGGGAAGGGCCCCCCTAAGGCTTAGATAGGTAAGAAGGAGCCCGGACTCACCAACAGGGAAGGGCCCCCCTAAGGCTTAGATAGGTAAGAAGGAGCCCGGACTCACCAACAGGGAAGGCCCCCCTAAGGCTTAGATAGGTAAGAAGGAGCCAGGACTCACCAACAGGGAAGGGCCCCCCTAAGGCTTAGATACAATCCCAATGGATTTCCTTTCAGAGAGGAATCCCCCAGATTGATATGAAGCACCAGGGTCCTTGGGGGTCCCCCATCTGGCCTTCCTCTGTGTTACTGGGGACACAAGGGGTATACAAAAAAAAAGGTGGCTTTGCAGCCAATCACCACGCAGGTCGTAAAAACGAACGGCAGGTGGTCTCACGGCTTTATGATGGAGCAAGTTGGCCCGCTCCTCTCCACTGCTATGGAGAACGAGAGGGATGGGAACGCTGTCCAGCTCTATCGTTCCCAGAAGACGCTATTGAATTACTCACACATATACAGCACACACACACGCGTGTACTCACACATCCCACGAGGAGTGCGTGCACACTGCTCCTTCTCTCCCCTATTTAGACACCTATGTATGTCTTCCATTCACAGCAGGGATATGACACGACCCTTAGAGTGTCCGAATGTTTTACGTGGTTCACAAAGTACTCGCTCGGACTAAAAGGACACGAGCTGCCCATTAACTTCCATCAAACGGAACAACGGATCCGATTCGGTGCCTGGTGGACTTACTTTGGTGGGGCCTGCAGGGTCCGTTCCAGTCTGAATCATGACCCCCGTCTGACATGTGAGGGGAGCAGCACGCAGTCTTCCACCTGGCAGTCAAAGAGGGAGACTCAATGAGAAAGAAACTGTGACATTTTCATTCAAAATCAGCCAACTGTATAGTGTTTTATTAGTGCTCCCTAAGGACAACAGTCCTGTTGCATTGACACTTTACCGCAACTAAGTAAGAGCACAATATTGGTATCCAGAGGTGTCATAACCCTGAAAGTTCAAGAATGTGACAAGATGGCAGCCATTTCAGTCCATCAGGGAGAACCCAATGTAATACAGGAATGAATGACATTTTCATTCAAAATCAGCCAACTGTATAGTGTTTTATTAGTGCGTTTGGTCCATAGATGGACTTCTCGGCGCCGCCCCACATCTGTAAATCAATGGGGGAGTCCCGTGGGTTTAAAGGGGTCACCCGGTCTTTTCAGGTCCCACATAGTTGGTGTGAGAGATCTCACGGCAATCAGGAAGAGACACTGGGTTTAACACGGTTCCTTAAGTGAACAGCCTGGTCATGGCTGACTGTCTGTGTATCTCAGGCCTGTAAAGGCCCATTAGGGTTAACCAGTAGGGCAGCAGGCACATCTCCCACCCTGCACGAGTCTCCCTAGTGCTCCCCCTCCAACCGGACACATACGGAAGCCCTCAGGGAGAAGACGGCAAGCGGCCCCGTGGCCACTCACAGCGATCTGGGTAGGATTACTTCTAGAAGCACGTTCATCATAGGCTGGGCCCAGGTGCCCCCGACACCCTTGTTCATCATTTATATTAACTCAAGCAACGGGATGGTTGTCCTCTGTGTCGCTGCTTAACCAATGGAAGCTAACCAGCTGTAGTCTATAAAAATAACCGCAATATTCTTCAAAGTACTGCCTCGATATCACCTCTTCCTACATAAAAAGAGAAGCAAGTCCTGCCTCGTTCTTCGAATAGTTCTGGAAGTTCCTGCAACTTTCTCTAACTATGGCCAAGTTACTCACCATTATAAGAGGTAGAGCAAGATAAGTGTGGCAGGGTTGGACGGGATGAGGCTGTACATTGGGGGGTGAGGAGTCAGGAGAGGGATGGGATAGGAGGAGGCTGTACATTGGGGGGTGAGGAGTCAGGAGAGGGATGGGATAGGAGGAGGCTGTAAATGTTTTTTGTTAAAATAATATCTATGTGGAAAATAAAACATAACATTAAGCAATTACATTACATTAACATTACATGCACCAATTTACTTTTACAGAATTTATAATGAACGGTCAGTTCTGCTCATTTTGCTAATAAATCCCCTAAGGACAACAGTCCTGTTGCATTGACACTTTACCGCAACTAAGTAAGAGCACAATATTGGTATCCTGAGGTGTCATAACCCTGAAAGTTCAAGAATGTGACAAGATGGCAGCCATTTCAGTCCATCAGGGAGAACCCAATGTAATACTGGAATGAATGTCAGTTCACTATTACAGCACACACAAAGCAGGGAGCATTGGCACACAGAGAACAGAGAACAATTGAACACAATCAAAAACACCCACGGATGACAGACACCACAGAAAACACAGCACACATACCGACAGCACACACACCTTCACCCTCCCGCCATAAGGCCAAGTTGTAGTGTGAGTGACAGGCCAAACCAGCGAGGACTATGGGTAGATTTGTGCTGCTGCTGCAGCCAGTGGCATGTAATTTCAGCCAGAGCACTTATAATTATCTCCTGTTTTCTTTGACCAAAATAAAACTTTCCAAAGACTAAAAACGCCCCAGTCGAAGAAAAGAGTGGTGAGTGACATCATGAGCAAGTAATGGATTTTAAAGTGGCTCAGGTTTAGTGTGAGATTAAGCACTTGGTATGGTGATAAAGAAAAACAATGAAACAACCACTCAATATCATACAGATGCAACATGTGAAAAAGACTGAATTCTTGGTCAACATATTGCCTTGGTGACTATGAAATATTATCCCTCATACATTTTTATTATAGGCCAAATTGCTACGATTATTTAACCATATACAGTGACTTAAGAATTATTTTACCAAAGAAGGTTATGAAAAAAAAGCAAAAAGGGTATGAAATAAGTTTATTTTTGTTTATCAGTTTGATCTGACACGACAGATATGACAAAATATTCTGGCATGAGTTTTATTTAGTACCCTGTGCACCGTTCCCTTGCCAAGAAAATATAACTTCTAATGACATTGGGGTGAGATACCATTCAACAGTAAAGATCCTTGGTCAGTTGTAGTCTCCTCCTCAGTTCCCCCCACTGGTTTTCAAAGGGGGTTTAGGCCAGGGGACTGGGACCTCTGCAGGAATACCCAACAGCCAAGGCCACTGAATGGTGCAGCACTAACATCAGTCCCTCACTATATGATACTTCACTGAGGGACTAAAGTACTAATGCTGTTCTGGATTACAGCCACCCATCATTGACATGAGTGCTGCATCGTACCCCAGAACCCCAGAGTGTGCCCCCAGAGCGTGCCCCCAGAGCGTGCCCCCAGAGCATGCCCCCAGAGCGTGCCCCCAGAGTGTGCCCTCACACCACGCCAGATACGCACTGACTTTAGTGCTGTGGCCCACCTGGTGTTCATCAATCAATCAAATGTATTTCTAAAGCAGTTGTCACAAAGTGCTTTTACAAAAACACCCAGCCGGTTCAGCCTTGTTAAGTTCCCCGATGTCACCCTGCTCCTCTGCTCACACAAACGGCTTAAGGATTTCAACCACTACCAGACCATGGCACTTGCCTATGAAGCAGAAAGCGGATCTTCCCCTACTTAGCTCCAGGCCATGTGTAAACCCTACATGTTAACCCTACATGTGTAAACCCTACATCCCAACCAGGCCCTTGGTTTTGCCTCTTCTGGCCTCTTGGCTTTCCTGCCCCTATGGAAATGCAGTTCCAGATCTGCCCAGAGTAAACTCTTCTCTTTCCTTGCACCACGAGATTGGAACCAGGATTTTCTGTGAACTAACGCTTGTTATGCCTGGTTGAGTAAGCAGAGTAAAATGAACCAGAACGAAACACACCTCTCAACATTAACTGTCTTGAGTCTGCTGGGAGCTGCTGATATGAAGCAAGGCCTTAATCACAAATTGGACATTCAATTATGGGGGATACAAAAAACTTGGTAAACGTTTAACCTATTTTTTAACAGATTTTGTTAGATAGATTCTCCTAGTACCTTACAAACAAAATTATACAAACTAGGTTCCCAGCACCGTTAAAAGCAAAACACCCCAACAACAATACATCTATACCACAATACTTTAGAGTGAGGATAAGGATGTTTCTTTAGATGACCATTCCTGTTTATATGCCAAACCTACCTCTGGGGGTTGTGGACAGAAGTCCAATCAAAGATCAAATTAAGTTTTGCAAACTCCAGCTGCTGACATTTATGTCTTGATGGGAGTAGAAGCTTTCTTTAGGTAGGTCATCCAAATATGTTATTAGCATGGAGGTACAAACAAGCAATTCTACGAATGAAACATTTTCCTTCCTCTGAGTGGGTTAAATTCCACCTGGGCCCTCTTCCAGGCAGGTTAATCAAAGATACAGTTGATTTAAAAAAACATATTCATTTCTTTAAAAGTGGAGATGAGAATTTTCATCTCTGCAACAAATTTTTTTAAACAATGCCTTATTCATGAAGGTCAACAGTCTTCAAAACTCCAACGAAACAGGAAGTTTCAAATGACCACTTAAGAGTTCCTAACAACTCAGACAAATTTGAAGGAATATAGTATATACTTTTCTTTACAAAGAGGCATTGTTAATACTGCTATCTAATATCAAAATCCATTAATCCACCATTGAGTGTGACTACCCCCTTTTTAGGTCCTTGACACTGAAAGATGGATAGATCACTAATGTGGAATGAAAATCGCCAAATGGTGTGATTAGCTGTGGGGCTCCTGATGGCTGTGTGTTATAAATGAACCTCAGAGCCAGCCTATTGTATTAACAACCAAAGCTTAAGGGCATGGCGCGTTCGTCATACTGACATCTTCCGCTCCCAGTCCATCACAGTGATGCCACCATTAGGTTACAGACAACACGCACGTTTCCACTCAATGTTCCATTAGTCGAACCACAAAAGAATATGTCCAACTCCGTTTAGTGTGCTCCAGTCAGAGGACGCCACCCATACTCACATAAAATACTATGTGATTCATACTTCCTTGGAATGAGACAGAAAGAAAGCACAGTCAGCGGTCCCAAGACTTTTCAGCCATTTGTAGCTGATTCATTACTATTACTTGTCCAGTACCTTAGTGTGTAGCTGTGCTGCATGGCTAACTGGCTAACAACTGGCTGACAGTGAAACAAAACCCCAAAACTACAAAAACATCTTGTACTGCGTGTTGGGAGGTTTTGAACCACAGGTAAGTAAGTGCACATCATCCAGCGCCTTGAGAGTGTTGGGTCACCACAGCCGGAAGGACTCCCCAGAACGACTCCCCTGAACGCCTCCCCTGTAGCTAGCAAGGAAACTACAAATGTCAGACAACTCTGCCGAACGGGATGCTCTGCAAGACATTCTATCGTTTGGTGTTTTATGGTGGATATGGTGGTGGGGGATCTGGCCGTGGGATAACAGGAAACATCTGCTATGTGAGCTTTCTTTGTAACTAAAGCTCATTCCGCATGTGCCAAAAGATCTACCCCTCTTTCAAAATCATTAAGATTTCTTTTTCTAGATATTTCAACCCAAAATAAACGGCATCTTTGCCCGCTCAGAATGTTAATTATGGCCCTAAGCTCATGAGAGGTTAATTCCACACCTGTGTGAAAACCGCTGCATTCAATGTACTTTACGTTGTATCCCTCATTTACTCGAGTGTTTCATTTTTTTTGCCATTAACCAGTATGTCTTTGTGGGATGAACTGTGTCTTTGCATTAAGTAGTGCAGCACACAACCTAGTAGTGCAGAACATGACCTATTAAAGGAATATTTCTTCAGAATATTCCAGCCCTGCAAAACAAGCCACCCAAAGCAATAGAATGGGTGGTCTTATCAGCCTTGCTCTAATAGTCCTTAAAGAATTACACTACTTAGCATATTTTCAGCAAATTAGGCACATGTGGTTATGGAGAAAAGTTGGCTTGCAATTTCCCTGACGAAGGCAGACACAGACATGCACACAATCACACAATAACACAGACACAGACATGCACACAATCACACAATAACACAGGCACAGACATGCACACAATCACACGATAACACAGACACAGACATGCACACAATCACACGATAACACAGACACAGACATGCACACAATCACACAATAACACAGGCACAGACATGCACACAATCACACGATAACACAGGGACAGACATGCACACAATCACACAATAACACAGACATGCACACAATCACACAATAACACAGGCACAGACACAGACACGGACACACGGACACAGACACACATCATTCCACTGTCAGAGAATGTGGGCGCTGCTCATCGTAGTGGTTCACTGCTGTACTCGCATGGCCGCCTGTGGGGGTACAGCATATTATGCATGGAGACGGAGATGTCCGTGGCGTCCATTGTAGCTCACCTCCCTCCAGCTGTGGTTTGCCTCCACTACCGCGCGCAGCACACGCCTATCTGGTGAACGCAACATGTAAACAATCCCATAACGAGGACCAATGACTTTGGGTGCCTCCGGCCTTTTCACAGCGCACGGTGAGCGTCATCTCCTCTGGAGGCCCGAAGGCCTAAAGCATTCCAACCCTTTACATGCCTGTGGCCGACGTGGTCTCTGCGGTCTTCCCCACATACAGGCTAAAAACAGACAGGGAATCCAACGTTCTCACTCCCTCTGGACCGCTAACACAATGACAAGTACATGCTCTATTTCTCTCTCAGCTAAAGGAGGACGACTGCCTGGTGGAACTCAGCGTGATGGAAATGAGTGATTGTGTACCCTATCTAATGGAGCTCACCTCGTATCAATACAACCATCTGACTGGCTGGCTTTATCGCCCTACCTCTTTCTGTGTGTGTGTGTGTGTGTGTTGGCTGGTTGGCTGTTTGTCTGTCTGGTTGGCTGTTTGTCTATCTGCATGTCTGTCTTGCTGGCTGTCTGTCTGTCTGTCAGGCTGTGTGTGCATGTGTGTGTGTCTGTCTGGATATCTGGCTGGTTAGATGTCTGTCTGAAGATGTAGGAAGGTGTAAATGGACGCTATATTAGTTACATGTCTGTCTGAAGATGTAGGAAGGTGTACATGGACGCTATATCAGTTAGATGTCTGTCTGAAGATGTAGGAAGGTGTACATAGACGCTATATCAGTTAGATGTCTGTCTGAAGATGTAGGAAGGTGTACTTAGACGCTAAATCAGTTCCATGAGTGTAGCTGGAATGGTGGAATTTAAGCCTGGGGGAATAACAACTGCATTTAAGACTTCATGGAAAGCTGTAATAATATCACTGCTTTGACTCCACCTATGTATTCATGGGATATGTCTAGAGCAGTGTGCCAAATAATTCAGGCATTTCGGCTAGCCACAAATGTCTTTCATTTGAAATGTAACAGTGTCAGTATGCTGAAAGGCTAAGCAAGTACACACTATAATTACTCACCACAAAAAGGGATTCATATCTCACCCAAAGCAAAGTATGTGACACTTAACATAGACAATTTGGCTGCATTGAAAAACGAATTCAATTTATATGGATAAGTGGAATTGTATGCACCCACAAAATGGTTGTATGTTCTACATTAAATCAGAAAGCTGCGTGCTTTTTCTCATAAAGATGTTAAATCAAATCTGTGTGTATACAAAAGTACAAGGAAATTGTAGTTCCAGCACCAATTCCTTCCGCCGGTGAGGTATTCTCTGGCTCCGCTGTTCTGACCTCCCCCAACAACATGTTTCTCAGGTAGTAACAGGTGGGCTGCTGGCAGAACCCTTGTCTGGTAACTTCCCTACACATCTAACAGACCGTCCAGCTGTCACCGCCCCTAACGGGAGCCAAATGGAGGAAATGTAAATAGTGATTATCCAACCAGGTGAATCAATCCACCGAAAAGGAAAGAAAGCGATGTGTGCTGGGGAGCTCACAGGAAAAGAGGTGATTACTTACAGGTGGTTTGAGCTTTGCTCCTTTCTCTTACTTACTCACACTATATCTGACAACTGGATTTCCTCTCTTTATTACAGTAAATCAGCTGTCTTTATGTACTACATTCTCTGAGCTGTAAATCTCTATTTTGAGATACTCACTGAATAGCCCTGAGTAGCCTGAATAGTGTAGGTCACTAACCATTTAATGTAATTGATGTACATAATCTGTGGCCTGTACATTTATTTTAGGTTGTGTCCACGGATCTGGCTGCTCTCTGACCTTTTGGAAAAGTAACCTCTGGTGCTAAAAACCATAACATAGATTCTATATGAAGTGTGGCTCAGACTAAGCTGTGCATTTTATGTAAGCTGTGAATTTATGTAAGCTGTGAATTTATGCAAGCTGTGTTTTTTATGTAAGCTATGTTGTTCCCCATCACATAGATCACTGGCTGGGGACAATTAAAAGGCACTCCACAATGGGCAGCTCAGTAACAAACTGCAATGCCACAGTTGTCATGTATTGAGGGCCTGCAGCTGGCATGCTGACTGCAGGAAAGTCCGCTAGAGCCCACAG
>JACXGK010015419.1:0-10416 GCA_016801125.1 Novumbra hubbsi | reverse complement strand
CCTTATAACAGTCCATTGGTGGTAGTCTACATCTATCTATATGGCAGAGGGCTCCCTTATAACAGTCCATTGGTGGTAGTCTACATCTATCTATATGGCAAAGGTTGATGGGTAAACAGACATGGGGTTCCCTCATGTTGAGGGGACATCCAATGCTGTAAGCTAAGGTTTTAGGGCCAGAAGAAGCACAACCAGAGGTTGTAACGTTGGTGGGGGGATGGTCCAGCGGCTAGAGAGCTGACAGCAACATCCAGATTGTTGAGCCCACTTCAGCATACACAACATAAAACATCTGTGTCCAAAGTTTGAAATTAAACATGACCCTGAAAAGGGTCTGTTGGCCTCACCTCAATGCAGCGATAATGCGTCCTCATCTCGTACTGTACTCTGTGTTTGTTGAAGATGTGGACAGACTTCAGAAGGGTCAGCCGCTCAATATTTTTTGGAGGCTCAAATCTAGTGCCAAAATGCAATAAACAGACAGCCATTTAAACGTCCTGTTCACACAAATAATGACACTGAGCATCATCATCAAAGAAGAATACCACATCTAGCTAAAAGTGAAAGTGGGTGAAAAACTATGTTCTAGGTAAAAGGGAACAACAGTCACATAACCAGGCATTTCATAATGCCATATGCATGTTCAAAGCAACTCAGAATTCTCCTGATTTCATAATGATTTACACCTGTTCAAAACACCTCAGAATTCTCCTGATTTCATAATGCCATACGCATGTTCAAAACACCTCAGAATTCTCCTGATTTCATAATGCCATACGCATGTTCAAAGCAACTCAGAATTCTCCTGATTTCATAATGCCATACACCTGTTCAAAACACCTCAGAATTCTCCTGATTTCATAATGCCATACGGATGTTCAAAAAACCTCAGAATTCTCCTGATTTTAAAATGCCATACACATGATCAAAACACCTCAGAATTCTCCTGATTTCATAATGCCTTACGCATGTTCAAAACACCTCAGAATTCTCCTGATTTTAAAATGCCATACACATGATCAAAACACCTCAGAATTCTCCTGATTTCATAATGCCATACGCATGTTCAAAACACCTCAGAATTCTCCTGATTTCATAATGCCATACGCATGTTCAAAACACCTCAGAATTCTCCTGATTTCATAATGCCATACGCATGTTCAAAGCAACTCAGAATTCTCCTGATTTTATAATGCCATACACATGATCAAAACACCTCAGAATTCTCCTGATTTCATAATGCCTTACGCATGTTCAAAGCAACTCAGAATTCTCCTGATTTTAAAATGCCATACACATGATCAAAACACCTCAGAATTCTCCTGATTTCATAATGCCTTACGCATGTTCAAAACACCTCAGAATTCTCCTGATTTCATAATGCCATACGCATGTTCAAAGCAACTCAGAATTCTCCTGATTTCATAATGATTTACACCTGTTCAAAACACCTCAGAATTCTCCTGATTTGAAAATGCCATACACATGTTCAAAACACCTCAGAATTCTCCTGATTTTAAAATGCCATACACATTTTCAAAGCACCCAGATGCAGCATCGCTGCCGCAAGATGTCACTGCACCTGTTTGACTTTTCTTTGATGGCTTAATTTGGTTTTCTGTAAACATAGAGGGTGTGCTTCACCAAACAGCTCTAATTGGGTCTCATCTGTCCACAGGAGATTGCGGCATATTCAATTGTTTTTGTGCAAATTGAAAAACTACTTGCTTTAAGTTTGAAACAGATGGTGCAAGTTGAAACTGCTGACCTTGTGTCTGAAAATCAGCTGGAATCTGTGTGAAAGTTAAAATATTTTCTCCACCATTTAAACAATCTTTTGAAGCAATCTTCCGTCAAGTACTCTTGCAGCCACAGTCAGTTCAGTTGTCTCCAGTGGCATGGGCCTTTATCAGCATGATAAAATGATGTACAGTAAAATAAGGAACATCATGGTCTCCGGAAATTATGTTGTAGCCTTGTCCATGCTTTTGCCTCCAAACTTATGTCTGACCTCATCAGATAATTCTTTGTTTTTCTTTTATCTATGCTCAGTGCGATACGCACAGTGACAGAACAGGAGAAGGAGTCTCATCAGCTGCTGAAGTCAACAAGTACTTAACTTAATAAAGCTGTCAAAGTCACATGCTTTATGTCACATATTCCTTGCACAAAATTTGCATATAAATTTGCATATAAACATATAATTTAGCAGACAAAATGTGTATTTTCTTGCTTTCAAACTGGTTGAATGAGTGATTTTCATATTGCAGGCCCTTGCACCACACCATTTAAATAAAAGAATATCACTTGCTTGAAATAAACTTATTTCTAATCACTTCTAGAAAGTGTCAATCCTATTTAGCACATTAGTACATATTTGTGGGATAAAGTAAGATATGTTAAAGTGATATTTTTGGTTAAACTGCAAGTGAAAGATATACTGTACCTATGTGGATACCAAAATATTTGTATATTTCAACACTCCTCTAGAAAAATAATTGCCTTATTTAAATAAAACTTAAAAGGTAACCAGACAAAAAAAACAGTAACCAGACGAGTTCATGTCAATGTTGCCATTAAATTAGTTGTAAAATCCTTCCGTTGTTTAACTGAGATTAACAGCAACTGAAAATGTAATCACTGTTGCAGCATAAAAAAACATCTGTTGGTCAACTCACACTTTGCCAAGTGTGACTCCTAACTCTTTGGCAGTAAGGGTGGCAAAGAACTCATAGCTGTCCAGGACTGCCTTGTCATGACCCTTGACCAGCACAGACACCTTCTGGCAGAGTGTGTCTGGCTCCTCAGTGACACTCACCTGGAAGGAAGAGAGAAGTGTGTAATTCTGGAGATAAAGTTGAAGGTTATGTAGACGGATTAAGACACTTAATCAGCAGTTGCAAGGTTTGCTGTCCTTCTCCCTGGCTAGACACAACTTGACAAGCTGAGTGATGCTGTCAGATCAGCTTGAAGGCTTTTGACATACTTATAGGGAGGGGGGGGGGGTTCTCTAAAAGCAAAATGGAACAGACAGAAAGACTTACAGTAGACGGATGAGAGGAAACATCAGTTCCAATGTGGAGGCAAGCTGATGAAGTTAACCTGAAAGGGCTTTGAAGAAGAATGGAGTAGACAAAACAGTTATTCATTAGTTTACTATATGAGTGACAAGTAGTAAAGTCTGATTTTAAGAATATAAATAGCTAGCACTTACAGGAATGTTGTACATATCCCATGATTCCTGCAAACATTCAATGCAATTGATCCCTGTGGGAAAGGTCAAATTGTTAAAAATTACATCTAAAATAGGTAAATAATACAGTACTGTTAATCAGAAAAACACTACATCATTCAAAAACATTTATAGTTGCTGAATGAAGCAACTGCATATAAAATAATGCATTTGAACCATATAACAAGGACTGGATAAATGAAGCAGTACTGCTAGCTAAGCAATTAAGAAAGATCCATAATTTGTCGGAGAAACGCATTCATTTCTTATTAAATAAATAACTAAAACACAATATAGCTGACGTAAATTATATTTAATGGCAAGGATCGAAAATATTATACCGATTGTGATGCATGCACGATTATTCTAGCTAGCGAGTGAATATTTCGACCAAATATCATGGGGGCCGCCATGTTGTATCTGGAGGTGGAGTAGGTCTCTTCTTCACTGACACACATGAACATGCCAGCAGTGAGAGACTGCCACCGTGGGTACGGGAAGAGAATTTCTGATTTATTTTGTGAAAGGGAAATGTTCGTACCGTAGCTATGGTCTTCCAGATACTACATTTGCTATTTTAAAAGGGAAATGTTTTGGCACTACAACGTTATTCAAGCCTAAGTATTTTTTAATGCCTGACAAAACTATATATTTATATATGTATTACATATATTATTATATATATTACTACATATATTTCTCAATTTTGATTATATTATTAGTGTCCACCATGTGCACTGTAGTTTTAATATACATAAAAAGAGACAGCAGACCAATGATGTGACTATCACGTGATACTTGATACGTGATAATAAAGAGCAAAGGCCCAGAGTCTTTACAGTCAGTCATTGCCAGTAAGTATATAAGAATCCAGCCACAAAAGCCGTGAGCCACAATAGTGGATTCCTAAAGTCTTTAAGTGTCGCCTACAAAATAAAGTCCTGTGTAAAATAATTAAATTGCGTTGACGTCATACTAATTTACACTGAGTACTGAGCATACAGTCTAATATATATGTCCCGCAAAATCCTTATTTTGTCTAGCTTTTCAAATACTTACAAATAAAAACCACTAGCATGGTAATATTTGTACAAACTCTCTTTTTTGAGTGTCAGTAAGATAATACACTATACAGTGTCACTAAGCTGATATGTTTAGATTAAGCTGTACAGTCTAACATGTATGTCTAATACACGTAATAGGCCAAATCATTATTATGGCTAGCTTTTAAAAGACCTAGAAAAAGTCAGTATGCTAAAACTCTTTTAGTTGTATTACTTAAATGTAAATTAGCATGCTGATTCCCACTACCATATGTGCCAATATTTGTGGAACAAATGCTTTGGAGAAAAATGTATTTCACATTTATTTTCTTCAGTTACTTGAATTGAAGGATCGATTTTTATGAATATTTTAAATGAACGAAGATAAACAGCAAATATATTTTTTTAAATCTAGTTTTTTTCGTATTTCGTAATATTGGGTGGAGATTGTCGAAATGTATGAAATAAAACACTTTGTCAATTATCATTACTTTGGATTGGAGGACAGTTAATTTGAAGGCGAAACAAGGAGAGGCATACACACTATTGTGGTTCACGCATATTGTGGCTAGCTTTTTAGACGTCGGGTCAGCAACAAGAGAAAGACGAGAGGGAGGTAAGTAAACCAGTTAATCATTGTAAATCCATTGATATTTCTTTGCTAAAATTAAAGTTAGGTCTCATATGACTTTGACATATTGACAACGATTTTGCTCCTTTACTGTTATTGTATTTAGGCGAAAATAAGAGTATTTCGAAAACAGAACGACTATTCAGCTAACTACTAGCCAGCTTTCTCTGGCCACTGCTACACTAGCTACAGTAGTATAGTGACTAGCTAGTTTAGTTAGCGCTCGATAGCCAGGTTCGTGTCAGCCAGGTAGGTAGGTAGTTATGCGATTTGTTAAATGTCCAGATGAAAATGGGTTATTGGTTGCTGGTATTTTTTTCATTGGTTTAGTAGGTTATTAATAATTAAGTTAGCCCCTGCATGTAGTGATTAAGCTGCTCAATTGCTACCAAGCTAGCTACCTACCGGCCAATAATGAATTCTGCAGCATAATGGAATGGGTGTACATATATTTTGGTCAATGTTATTTAGCCCGTTACAGTTGCTACCGGCAGCTTGGCACTGACTGGGCTGTGCAGCCCAACTAGTGTTACGTTAGACTGTTTACCAAAATATTATTAAATAATTGCTAGTAATGAGAATATCCCGGCCGTATGTGCTAGTTAATCAAGTTCGTGCTGGAATCCGACGTAAAAACGGGTTGTCTAATATAAACCTTTATTATATGGAAACACTGACCATAAATTATTTGTTACGTTAAACCAAACGGGATGGCTAACATTAGGTTTAACTGAAAACGGAACCCTTCATTGGCACTGCCTTGTAGCTCCCAGAATTAGACTCGGACATCACTGCCTAAGACTGTTTAGCTGGGTTTATTGTTTTGTTGTCTATTCTTTTGTGATGTGGTCTTTGTGGCCATTCGCCCACGCACACTGTTTTGTCTTAGTCTCTGTCTGTCAGTAACACATGCGAATTTAGGCAGTTCCTTACATATGTGGATGTAATAATTATAGGAATGTTTTCTAAGAGGTTAGTTCTGGCAAGATCACAAAACAGAAAATATTTTGGTGAAATGTTTTTGTCATACATTTTGTTAAGTACTTATCTGTATTCATATTTCTGCTGGTCCACGCAAGAATGTCTGCAAAAAACATTATTTGCCAAAAACATTATTTAGCTTTTTGTTATAAACTAAATATTATTTTGATTTGTTATCAATGCAGTAAAAAACAGCAGTCAGTGTCTTCCAAAATAATTAAAGGTAGAATAGGTGAATAAGAAAATGTTGCAACTCCTGGTGGAGCTGCAGGAATCCAGTAACTCGAAAATTAGACATTTTTATTAATACGTTTATTGCATTAAGGTCAAATTACAATGGCTGCCAAAGGCTCTGTTAATGTGTCACCATGCATTGTTTTACCTGTTGCTGACTGCATCGTTAATCTATCGGGGTTGTTTTGGATTGTTTGCAATGCCTAGGAGTTCACATCAAACATATTCGTTAAAACTGTTTGGCTCCAGCAGAATTATAGCATGTTTAGCAGCTAGTCAATTTACATACAAAAATGTTGGATATAAATATGAATGTCAAGGTCAGTAGGTGTTGCATTCTCCTGCGTTTTCAGAAACAAGCAGAGATTGGTTTTCTCCAAACAAAACATGAATTTGTCTTGGGACAAAAAAATATCTGACTAACATCTGATAAAACATGAACATTTCTGCCAATGCCACCTGACGGTCAGATTGAGGCACCATCTGCAGCACATACTAAAATTAATTTTAGAAAACATGCATAGATGACCTGAAGACTGAAATTTAGGGATTGTCAGGAATGCATCAGCCGGAAAACTGCACACCTGTACTCATAGCCGATATCCATAAGACAGATGTTGTCAGTACCGATGCCATAATAATAATGAGCCCTATTTCAAGACCTTGGACTTTCTGGTAAAATTAAAATGTTTTGTAAGACATGCCTGTACTAAGAATTTATGCATTAGTAAAGCAACAGTCAATCTGTTTTTCCTTATTAATTCTTAAATCTATCGCACCTCCTTGAGACACCCTGTGAAAGACCTTCCCCCTTGTGTTTTTCACAGATCTTCTTGATGGAATCCCAGATGTTGTTGGGAAGGCTAGCTGGGTGACGCCATGATGCCACCGGGTGAAGTGGCACTCCTGTGGTTTTGGGTTCGCAGCTGATGCGAGGAGTCCCCCCTGCCACCACAGTCATTGCATTGAGAACAACTGTTTGTTTCAGCAGTGATGACAAACCCAAGAGGGACAGAATAATCATTTGTTTCAGCAGTAATGACACACCCAACAGGGACAGACTCATTTCGTTTCAGCAGTGATGACACACCCAACAGGGACAGAATAATTTCGTTTCAGCAGTGATGACACACCCAACAGGAACAGAATAATCGTTTGTTTTAGCAGTGATGACACACCCAACAGGAACAGAATAATCGTTTGTTTTAGCAGTGATGACACACCCAACAGGAACAGAATAATTGTTTGTTTTAGCAGTGATGACACACCCAACAGGAACAGAATAATTGTTTGTTTTAGCAGTGATGACAGACCTAACAGGGACAGAATAATCGTTTGTTTCAGCAGTGATGACAGACCTAACAGGGACAGAATAATCGTTAATTTCAGCAGTGATGACACACTTAACAGGAACTGAGTATTCATTCGTTTCAGCTGTGATGACACACCTAACAAGAACAGAATAATAGTTTGCACTATAATGAAGCTGCAGAGTTTGTGGAGTTAATCTTGTGCTTCATAGAAAATGTCACTTTTGGTCTCATGCACTCAACAATTTTGTCATTTTAATGACCCAATGCGACAAAAAGTGCATTCTTGTTTTGTACGTATTTTTTGGTTGAGTGGTTGGAGATGCGTTAAGTTATTGTTGACTTTGAGTTGCCAATTTGTTCAAGCATTTTAGCCATATTTATTCCCCTATTTTCTCATGATTGGTAACGTGGTTCTAAGTCAAACTCATGATAACCATAAATTTTTTGTAGATAACATTTATAGAAGGCATTGTATAGGCCAATACTTTTAATATTTGACCCAGTCAAATCAAACTAACACATTCATAACAACCAATCAAAATGACCTGATCATGTGCCTTTTTTGTTTATGCAATATCACCACTGGCCAGCCATGTTCTATGGATAGTTTGGGAATCAACAGCATATCAGCCACAAGAACTTGAGCTTTCCAATTTTGATATTTTCATATAACCCTATAGAGACAACCTGAGAGACTACTGAAACATAAAATACTATGCAGCACGTCCACCATCTGTTCCGCGGCACGGCCACAAGTTTCCCTGCCGCAGAACCAAGACGCACGTAGTTGGACCGTTCCCCCTCCTCTCCAAAAGAGTGCCGGACACCACAGGATTGCCTGCAGGCACCGGGAGTCGGGGGTCGTCAGGCACCGGGAGTCGGGGGTCGTCAGGCACCGGGAGTCGGGGGTCGTCAGGCACCGGGAGTCGTCAGGCTCCGGGGGTCGGAGGTCGGCAGGCACCGGGGGTCGGGGTCGGCAGGCACCGGGGGTCGGCAGGCACCGGGGGTCGGGGGTCGGCAGGCACCGGTCGGCAGGCATGTACGCAGCAGTGGAGCATGGCTTGGTCCTGTGCAGCGACTCCAACATCCTCTGCCTGTCCTGGAAGGGCCGGGTCCCCAAGAGCGAGAAGGACAAGCCGGTGTGCCGGCGGCGCTATCATGAGGAAGGCTGGCTGGCCACGGGGAACGGCCGAGGGGTTGTCGGGGTGACCTTCACATCCAGCCACTGCAGACGAGACCGAACCACACCGCAGAGGGTCAACTTCAACCTGAGAGGACACAACAGCGAGGTAATCCACTGGTTTATGATGTCGTTATTACTGCTGGAAAACCATTTACATAATTATTCATGTTTTTAATCACAGTTTGGGAGTGGCTTTTGGCCCTACTTACCAATGTTTCTTTTTTCAAACTCGTTGGGTTTAGTCCCAGACATCCAGTTCAGGTTTCCGTTAGGAAGATTTGTCCGAACAATGAGTAGCAGCATTTTATTTTTTTGGACATTTTACAAATGTACCGGACACAGAATACAGCGCTGTGAAGTTATGAAAATATTATATGTAATTGTTTTTAAATGTCAGCCAAGATGTCTATAATAATTAGACAATTCTACTTGTTTTTTTTTCTACAGCACAATTTGTCTGGCAGCCAATCATTTTACCGGCTTTTGATTTCTTTTTAACAGAAACCCTGATACACATTATATACGTGCAGAGCTGTCTGTTCCATAGTCAGTCTATTAGGTTAATGTGGCTATGCTCTTAAATGGAAGTTGCTGGTCCTTGATCCCATAGTTCCACCATCTCTTATCATGTGAAACATATCAGACCCTCTTACCTGGAGAGCTTCTGTAAAGGCATTTGATCCAACATGGAATCACACATCCTTTTCAAGGTGCCATCCTTTGATGATTATGCTGACATGTGATTAGACAGGGGTTCAAATGGGGGCTTGTAGACTGTCCTTCCAGTGTCAAAAATATATGATAAGTTTTTCATTCACATTTTGCCCACATCCAGTCAGGTTCCCGTTCATCTGAACAACAGGTTGCTTGTTTCCTTCTTGTTTAGTTGTCGTGCTGGACGGTGGTGCATCTTGCTATGTCAAGATCAAACATCGTCCTCAACATTGTGATGTTTAACGCAATCCAGGATTTTTGTCATAGATCGTCGATATACAATGTTATCGTCTTATTGCCCAGCCCTAGACCTAACCTCCATGTTGATCACTGATTTCCCCATTGGAAGTGTAATGTGCCTATGCACATAGCATATAAATGGCACGCCATAAACATGGCTGTTGGAATTGTTGCTGATGAAAAACTTTTTTTGAGGGCATTTGTCTGAACTCCTTTAGGCTTCATCACTGGAGACAATAAAATGACGTGCAATTAACTTGCATTCTGAACTGCCATGGTAACGAACTGGGATTGATTGTGTCTGAACTGCCAAGGTTAGGAACTGGGAATGACTGTGTCTGAACTGCCAAGGTTAGGAACTGGGAATGATTGTGTCTGAACTGCCAAGGTTAGGAACTGGGAATGATTGTGTCTGAACTGCCAAGGTTAGGAACTGGGAATGACTGTGTCTGAACTGCCAAGGTTAGGAACTGGGAAGGATTGTGTCTGAACTGCCAAGGTTAGTAACTGGGAAGGATTGTGTCTGAACTGCCAAGGTTAGGAACTGGGAATGATTGTCTCTGAACTGCCAAGGTTAGGAACTGGGAATGATTGTCTCTGAACTGCCAAGGTTAGGAACTGGGAATGACTGTGTCTGAACTGCCAAGGTTAGGAACTGGGAATGATTGTGTCTGAACTGCCAAGGTTAGGAACTGGGAATGATTGTGTCTGAACTGCCAAGGTTAGGAACTGGGAAGGATTGTGTCTGAACTGCCAAGGTTAGGAACTGGGAATGACTGTGTCTGAACTGCCAAGGTTAGGAACTGGGAATGACTGTGTCTGAACTGCCAAGGTTAGGAACTGGG
>JACXGK010015418.1:0-10425 GCA_016801125.1 Novumbra hubbsi | reverse complement strand
ATCAGTGTAACTCTAGGGTGTGTTGATGTAGGTATGTTTTGGATCAGTGTAACTCTAGGGTGTGTTGATGTAGGTATGTTTTGGATCAGTGTAACTCTAGGGTGTGTTGATGTAGGTATGTTTTGGATCAGTGTAACTCTAGGGTGTGTTGATGTAGGTATGTTTTGGATCAGTGTAACTCTAGGGTGTGTTGATGTAGATATGTTTTGGATCAGTGTAACTCTAGGGTGTGTTGATGTAGGTATGTTTTGGATCAGTGTAACTCAAGGGTGTGTTGATGAAGGTATGTTTTGGATCAGTGTAACTCTAGGGTGTGTTGATGTAGGTATGTTTTGGATCAGTGTAACTCTAGGGTGTGTTGATGTAGGTATGTTTTGGATCAGTGTAACTCTAGGGTGTGTTGATGTAGGTATGTTTTGGATCAGTGTAACTCTAGGGTGTGTTGATGTAGGTATGTTTTGGACAACCAGTATACCAGCTCAACGGGTTCAAAGTTCCCAGTCAAGTGGTCCCCCCCGGAGGTGCTGCACTACAACAAGTACAGCAACAAATCTGACGTCTGGTCCTTTGGTGAGCAAACGGTGTGTGTTCTGATGTTCCAAACTGTGTTATCTGGTGTTACAAACTGTGTGGTTTCTGACGTTCCAAACAGTGTGTGTTCTGACATTTGGTGTGTGTAGGTGTGTTGATGTGGGAGGTATTTAGTGAGGGGAAGACCCCATTTGATGGGCGCTCTAATTTGGATGTTGTGGAGGAAATCACCAGCGGACATCGACTGTACCGACCACACAAAGCCTCCAATGAAACCTACAAACTGATGTACAAATGCTGGCATGAGGTAACACACAACATACACATGCTACGCACACACACACACACACACACACACACACAACACCTAATAGAGGACACACCTGAGATACTTGTATTGTTATTTTCAGAAACCTCAGGGACGCCCTTCATTTTCTGAGCTGTTGGAGGGTATCAGGGAGCTGGCAGAGCTGGAGTAGACCTGGAAGGTCTGGGAATGTACTGGATGTAATGGTCCAGCTTTTGTATTTATGTTCAAATGTATTTATATATATTTTTAAATGTAAATATTTTTGTTTATTGTATGATATTTAAAAATGTAAATTATTTGTATTATGATACTTTTAAAAAATTGGAATATTTGGAGTATAATACTTTTGAAAATGTAAATTATTTGTTGTTTTTTGTATAATAATTTTGACAACGTAAATTATTTGTTGTACATTATATCACTTTTTTTTACAATGTAAATATGTTTCTCAGTAAAATGTATTGCGCATATATTCTGTAAGAGTGCATTATGATTGCAATGCCGCGTGGACGTGCTAGAGATCATAAAACTACTGATTCACCATCACAGACCAATGATGAAATGACTGACGAACATCCGGACAGGGACCAACGTTTTTAACGTTTTTATTTTAAACATAGAAATACAAGTTGTGTGATAATTCTAGAGCAAACGGTTCTACGTTTAAATAGTTATACAATCTGACCTATATAATTAAATATAGAATAATTACACAAAGGGTCGTGGCAGAGGATATAGCATCTTTTAGACGGATACATTCTAAATTGACAATCTCTTAATATATCTCTATTGTTGTGTGAATTTGTCAATGTTTATCTTGGGTGTTTTTTGTTTTCATTCAAGTGAGCATCCTATTTATATTATTTGGCACATGTTTTAATTAGGCGCATTCCGTTATGTACAATATCACTCATTAATATAACACATATTACCCATTGATGAAATGCATATATTCTATATTATATAGATATAGGATGTTCTATTACCTATGGTTCTTCAATTGCTCCGAGTGAGTTCCTAGAATGCTAACTTGATACGAAAGTCAACATTTTGTGATAGGCCTACGAGTCAAAGCGATACTATCTAAGCATTTCAGATTACAAAAACAGGACACTAGCGTATCATTTGTAACATTGCGTGGTGTAATGGAAGTTATAAACAGAAAACCTCCTGGTCAAGGGGGGGGGAAAGTTTAGGCGAATTGGCCCCTTCAATTGGCCACGAAGTGAGCGACGTTGTTTTTGTGTACAGCGCAGGAGGCCAGTTGCCACGGGTAACGGCTTCGGTGACAGGAGTAATTGCTCTAAAGCGGGGGTCCACAAAGGAGCACCGGACCGTAAATACTCTCGGATGTCAGCGCAGTTTTCTATGCTAAAAAGAGTGACGTTGATCTGATAAGAATCGCCCAGGGTTTATAGCGGAACAATAAACCGCTAATCGGCCAACAAGCGCCTGAAGTTGTCAGTTGGCTGGTTGTTCGGCTGCGTATCTGGAGATGGTGACACACAGGAACACGGCAGATGGTAAGTTCTACCACGCACTATTTATTGAGAGATTTTGGGCAACTTAATTTCGAAACGTCCGTCACTCAATCGACCTACAGGCTAACATGCCAGACATAGGTTTAAGATGCGTTGAAATCCATCATGTTGCAGAAACCGCGTTGGTTGAAAACTGTAACTCCAGTGACTGTGAGCATAGTCACCTATTGTTTTAATGCAACGGCCAAGACATTGAAAGGACATCTTTCGGCACTGAAAAGATGTCCTTCAAATAATGTTTCCCAGTAGGTAGTGTGTGTTCATAGCCTAGTGTTTGTGCTGCGTCATGGAGAAGTACGAGACCCTGGGCCTGGTCGGGGAGGGTAGCTACGGTACCGTTATGAAGTGTCGACACAAGGAGAACGGAAGGATTGTGGCTGTGAAGAGGTTTCTGGACTCAGAAGATGATAAAACGGTCAGAAAGATTGTCCTGAGAGAGATCAAAATGCTCAAGGTAAGTTGGTGCTTTGAACAGAAATGAACTAGAACAAGTTCATTTTTCATATGAAGTCAGTTTTTCAACCAACCAACCAATGATTCAGTCAATCAGGCGTTTTCGTCTGTTGGAATTCTCTGCAGCACCTACACCACGAGAACTTGGTCAACCTGCTGGAGGTGTTCAAGAAGAGGCGTCGCTGGTACCTGGTGTTTGAGTTTGTAGAACATACGGTGCTGGACGACCTGGAGCAAAGTCCAAGTGGACTGGACTACAAGCGTCTCAGACGATACCTCTACCAGATACTTAGGGCTGTCTCCTTCTGTCATCAACACAATGTGAGTGTCTGTCCATCTGTTTGTCTGCCTGTCTGTCTGCCTGTTTGCCTGTCTGTCTGTTTGCCTTTCTGTCTGTCTGTTTGCCTTTCTGTCTGTCTGTCTCTTTGCCAGTCTGTGTGTCTCTCTGCCTGTCTGTCTTCACATGCCTCTGTCCTGATCTTGCCTGGTGGAGGTGTAAATGGGAACTAGTAGGGGATCCCTACCTTCTACAGTCCTGTTGTATCTACAATGCTAAATTGCTTGTCTGCGGAAGTAAAGGAGCTCAGTTCATTTCAATCATTTGTGGAGGAGCTCATCTCCTGCTGGTTGCAGCCCCGTTTAACCCCAGGACTTAACCGCTAACTCTAATCGCTAACTGAAAGTGTTCCGGATCAAATAGCTGAGTCGTCAAGGTGATTAATCAGTAATTCTGTTCCGTTGCAAGGCAGCCAAACCCACTTCCTCACATCTCCTTCTGCCTCCTCTGGTGTTCGGAGGGATTCAAATGCAGACCGCCACATCTCAGTTGGATCTCATGAGCAGCCTGACAAAAAGTATTCTGGGACCTGTGGTCCTTTACATGTAAAGCGTTCTCTCTGTGGTCCAGATCATCCATCGGGACATCAAACCAGAGAACATCCTGGTGTCCCAGGGGGGCGTGGTGAAGCTGTGTGACTTTGGATTCGCCAGGACCATGGCCACGCCTGGGGAGAACTACACTGACTATGTAGCCACTCGCTGGTACCGGGCTCCAGAACTTCTGGTGGGCGACACTAAGTACGGCAAGTGAGTATGGACACACTGTACCAGGATATAGGAATCGAGAGCTTTCTTTGTTTTGGCCTCATGCTTTTTCACGTAAATGTAACTTGCGTATGTTTGTGGGTGTGTGTGTGTTTAGGGCAGTAGATATGTGGGCTGTTGGGTGTCTGTGTGTGGAGATGTTGACCGGAGAACCGCTGTTTCCTGGAGACTCTGACATAGACCAGCTGTACCTCATTATACGCTGCTTAGGTGAGTCCACACACGTACACTCTTGCAGACACACAATTGTACATTTACACACTCTTAAGTTTACACACCTGTTAGAGTTGCTTAAACATTTCCCAGTACCAATGTTGATTTATAGTTAAAGATTGACAAAATGTGTTACTATTTCATGGCATTTAAAACAATAATCTGATATACACTCTATGGACGAAAGTATTGGGCCACACCTCTTAATCATTGAATTCAGTCCCAGGTGTATAAAATCCAGCACACTTTACAAACATTTGTGTAAGAACGGGTCGTTCTTAAGAGCTCACTGAATTTAAGGGTGGTACTGTAATAGGATGCCACTGTTGCAACAAGTCAGTTTGTGACATTTCTTCCCTCCTAGATATTCTACAATCAACTGTAAGTTGTATTATTGCAAAGAGGGAGAGTTTCGGAATCACAGCAACTCAGCCACAAAGTGTCAGACCACGTGAAGTAACAGAGCTGGGTCACTGAGTGCTGAGGCGCAGAGTGTGTAAAAGTCCCCAACACTCTGCTAACTCAATAAGTGCAGAGTTCCAAACCTCCTCTGGCATAAACATCTGCACTAAAACTGTGCGCTGGGAGCTTCATGGCGTGGGTTTCCATGGTCAAGCAGCTGTATGCAAGCCTTACATTACCACGCACAATGCCAGGCGTCAGAAAAAGAATACTCTCCAAAATCTAGTAGAAAGCCAGAGGAATGGAAGCTGTTATCATTGCAAAGGGGCGACCAACTCGATATTAATGCCTATGGATTTAGAATGGGATGTCATACAAGCTCCTGTAGGTGTTATGAGTAGGTATGTATATATATATATATATATACACATTTCATCATATTTTGTATTTTATTTTGTTACCAAGGCAACCTTACCCCTCGTCACCAGGAGCTGTTCTATCAGAACCCTGTGTTCTCAGGAGTCAACCTGCCGGAGGTCTCTGACAGAGAACCACTGGAACAACGCTATCCTAAACTATCTGCTACGACTAGAGATCTAACACAGGTACCCCCCCCCCACACACACACCTCAGAGTGACAGGTTTTGTCAAGCCCATGTGGAGTGGTTTATATAGAAGGAGCAGAGGGCGTCTTCTTTCCTTTTGTGTTTTGGGGAAAAAGGTGATGTTAAGTATGTGTTGGATTCAATGATGCCTCCGATTATTTCCCAGAGGTCCCTGTTGATTTCCCAGAGGTCCCTGTTGATGCAGAACCAACCTATTAAAAAGCATTGGAAGCAGATGTTTGCCATTGCAAAGCAGCTAGAATTTCTTTCTCTCCGGAAATGTAAACGTACGAAGAGAACAAATTCAGTCCTCTGTGTCTGTCTGTCCTCCTACCAGACTTGTCTCCAGATGGACCCTAACAGAAGACCCAACTGCTCAGACCTTCTGCAACACCAACTGTTTACCAATGACGGCTTCCACATCAGGTAAAACCCTGACTCACACTCACAGTCTTGTTGTTTACGTTTGCTTAGAACACGCTTAGTTCCTGTTGGTTTTTCTTTTCTTGTAATCTATGGTTTCCATATTTAATCCCGTTTGCTTTTAGCACGTTTACAAACATCACATTTAGTCCGGTTGGCCGATAGCTTCTCTCGATCACCAAACATCTTGCCGGCTGAACAAAGATCAGAACGTAAAATAGTTGAATTCCCTTTTAAGAATAATGTACTTTTATCGATTGAGGTTTGTCCAAGAGTTGAACGCCAAGATCCAAAGGGAGCAGAAGCAGACCAGTTGTCTACCCAGGATGAACAAGACCTCAAGGAAAGAAAAGGGTGCAGAGTGGTCTGGGAACAACAAGGTGATATAAAATGAGTCTATTTGGGTCTTTGTGTGTGAAGTCCTCTAACTCACACAAGCTGAAACATCTATTCTACTCTCCAGGATTCCGGCAGAACATCAGTGAAAACATCAGAACATCTGTCAGTCGCCAAAACTGATACCACCACAGAGTCTAAACCCAAGGAGTTGGACAGGACCTCATCAGACTCTAAACCTAGAGAAATTACCCTCACTGACTCTAAACCCAGAAACATGACCATAACAGATTCTAAACCCAACAACATGACCCTTACAGTCTCTAAACCCAAAAACACAACCCTCACAGACTCTAAACACACCCTCACAGACTCTAAACACAAAAACACGACTTTCGCAGACTCTAAATTCAGAGAAATGTCCCTCACAGACTCAAAACCCAGAAACACAACTGTCACAGACTCTAAACTCAGAGAAATGTCCCTCACCGACTCTAAACCCAGAGACCTGGACAGAAACTCCACAGAGACGACCAAATTGACCAAGACTATGCCGGTTAAACCCAGACCTGAGGATTTGGAGATGACCGCAAAGAACCATGTGGGCCCAGTCAACCACGGTCGAATGACAATAATGTATGTTTGTTTTACGGTCATTCAGTATAATGTCAGTTCTTTTGAAATACCTTTTTGATGCCTACCTAGGATATATTCCTGTTTGAGGCCAATCTAATGGAGATGCCATCTGAGGTAGAAGCCATTTGAGGTAGATGCCTATCTAAGGTAGATGTCAATCTGAGGTAGATCCCTATCTGAAGTTGATGCCAATCTGAGGTAGATCCCTATCTGAAGTAGATGCAAATCTGAGGTAGATCCCTATCTGAGGTAGAGGTATATCTGAAGTAGATGCCAATCTGAGGTAGATCCCTATCTGAAGTAGATGCCAATCTGAGGTAGATCACTATCTGAGGTAGATGCCAATCTGAGGTAGATGCCAATCTGAGGTAGATGTCTATCTGAAGTAGATGCCAATCTGAGGTAGATCACTATCTGAGGTAGATCACTATCTGAGGTAGATGTCTATCTGAGGTAGATGTCTATCTGAGGTAGATGTCTATCTGAGGTAGATGCCATTCTAAGGTAGATGCCAGTAGTTACCTTGGAACATGAACCTTAAACGTGTCTCACTCTAGCAGCCTAAACTCTGCCACGACCCAGGAATCGGATAGAACTGAAGAGAACCAATCCAACCCTGGTCGACCTATTGGACCGATCCAGGACCAGCCTCTTCCTCCCTCCCATAGACCTCCTCCCACCCCCCTCAACCCTCCCCTCTTACACCACTTCACACACACACATTCAAACAACACCTTCACACACACACATTCAAACAACACCTTCGCACACTCAGCTTTAAACAACACCTTCACACATACAGCTTCATACAACTCCTTGGCCACCATCACCCAGGGCAACGGACTGATGACCAACGGAAAATTGGGCGAAGTGGGACCCCACACTGAAACAGTCAGTTTGAGGTACCGTACTACATCCCCCATAATGCATCATTTTAAGAATGTGAATCACTGTTAAACAGCAAAACAAACAACATATTTGAATCTAATTACCACAACCATTAGTTGTAGGTTTTTGTACAGTACCAAGACCAGTCTGGTAGTAGATGTAGGGTTTATACAGTAAGACCAGTATGGTAGTAGATGTAGGGTTTATACAGTACCAAGACCAGTCAAGTAGTAGATGTAGGTTTTTTGTACAGTACCAAGACCAGTCAGAACCATAGCCATTACATCACTACTGCTGTGTGTCTTTGACTGAATCTGCACTGAGTCCCAAGAGAAGGCTAAAAACACATTGTGGTTTAGACTGTTTGTTTATTAGTTTATCGGTTTATTTGTTTGCTGTCAGAGTTTAAACTGTTTATTAGTTTATGTGTTGTCTCTAGGTCCATAGACAAGGCTAAGAAACATATGAACCTCTTCAGCAGAATCACACAGCAGTCTCTGTCCAGTCCCCTGTCTGGCAATCTAACATCTCAGGTAAGAGTCAGACTCAAGATTTGGTTGACACATGGAGACTAAAAAGTCCAGACCAATTGAGAGGAGACCTTCTCGAGCCGTCTGGACCATATCCTTGTTCTTTTTATGAGTGTGGCCAGTGAGTTTTGAAAAAGGATCAGACTGTGTTTGCTTTCACTAATCTGTCAGTCTGGTGGGTCTGTACATACAGACAGACTTAGTAGACAGACATTCTCACAACAGTCAGATTCCATAGACTCTCATTCCATAGACGGTTAAGTGAGTGGAGGGTTTTAGTCACTTCCTGCGTGAACTTGATCAGTTAGGTTCACTAGTTAGTCAGAAACTCCGCTCACCTGGTTGTTGAGGTCTTAAACGAAACAGTACACTTTTTATCTTTTTCTCGCCAGATGATTTTAGAGAAGAGTGTGATCCACGAACGTTCCTTCCTGCCTGACCGCGATCACATGGTGGTGGTCGGTAAGAGGAAACCGGAAGTTATGCGGTCAGAGTTTCACTTCCCTGAACTGAAACCCCCCCTGTTGCCGGAGCTACGAGGGGCCGAGGGTATGCTCTACACATACACACACACTTGACGTGCATACACTCTCTCAAACAGTTTGTGACTTATACTCTTGTGTCCTCCAGGGAAACAGATAAAAGCCTGCAACAAGGAACAAAAGAATGACAGAACCATTCCTTACATTAAGGACACGCACACACCAACACACACACAACAACACACACCAACACACACCAACACACACACAACAACACACACACACCACCTCTGAATCGCACAGCAACACACGCACACCAACACGTGCACAACAACACACACCAACACACACACACCACCTCTGAACCACACAGCAAAACACACACTCCTTGCAGAACACACACACGATACTCACTGAAAGGGTGTGCCTATCGAGCTTTAGGAAGTATGCTGGCCAACTTCAGTCACACCTGCTTCAGCAAACTTCAGTCACACCTGCTTCAGCAAACTTCAGTCACACCTGCTTCAGCAAACTTCAGTCACACCTGCTTCAGCAAACTTCAGTCACACCTGCTTCAGCAAACTTCAGTCACACCTGCTTCAGGAAACTTCAGTCACACCTGCTTTAGCCAACTATAGTCACAACTGCAGCTAGGTTAGGCCATTCTAAACACAGCCATCGGAGGTCCCATTAGTAATTATCTGAACCAGTACCAACCACACTTATAGTTGGTTAATGTAAGTTTATATAAATGGTTTATATAAATCTTCGTCAATAACTTTCAGTTGAGTGTCATTATTTCTTTACTTTCTTTTTCTGGTAATGTCGTTTGTAGGAGACAGGACATCAGCGTAGGGAGAATGGAAGACTCTTAAAAAGGAACTAAGATGCGACAAAACTGAAACAGGGACAAAAAAATAAACATTACAGGGGAACAATGGGTTAGGGTTTCTGGGGAAGGAGGGGCCTAAATAGTGACGTGACCAGGAAGTGAGGAGAACGACAACAAACCATGTTGGATTTCACTGCCTTACCACGATGGGGCGCGGCTGGGCGCGGCCGGAGAGGTAAACCCAGGGGGCAACTCACTGTTCCCATGTAGACATTAGCTCCTTGATGGGCGTGGCTGGGCGCGGCTGGGCGTGGCTGGGCGCGGCCAGAGAGGTAAACCCAGGTGGGAACTCACTGGTCAGACTGCATCCAGTCAGCAACAATGCACACGACTTACAGCATCTTTAAAAACTGAACTAACAACCATTGACATTGCACTTTTATTTCATTGACATTTGATGAGAGCAATGTGCTGCCGGTATAATAATAACAACAACAATGTTATAATTTCTACAATCACAGTGTTTTGTAAGCGAAAATGAGCCCTCAATACAATGTTACCTTGTTGGAAGTGTAGCCTGGGCTACAGTGTCCAAAGCCGTGCGTGTTCTTTGTAGGTGAATAATTGCATTGAGACAAACATTGCCAGGTTTTCCTGTAATCCCTGTTGTACAACATATTGAATGCAATGGAACCAGGATATTTTGACGGATTTAGAATCCCTAGTCTTCCTCAGAAGATGACGACACAACAATGTTTTTTCTTTTTGCGTGTCCTCTGCTACACAATACTGACCAAACTAACTGTCTTCTGTTGTTTTCGTTCATTACAGAAGTTGAATCTCTGTTCTTCATGTAGTTGGTCCATGACCCAGAAGCCACTCTATTGATCATACGTGGTTGCTGAGGGACTATTCCACCTGGCTCAGATAGACCGTGTTCAGGCAACAGCCAATAACCAGGAAGTCTGTTAACATTGTATCTGTACAGGAGGTGGGTCAACATGTGGGAGGGGTTGTTGAAGGCCAGGCTCCTAATGTCGGCGTTCCTTCTCACTGTCAGGGCTGGGGTTGTCCTTGTCAGGGCTGGGGTTGTCCTTGTCAGGGCTGGGGTTGTCCTTGTCAGGGCTGGGGTTGTCCTT
>JACXGK010015417.1:0-10481 GCA_016801125.1 Novumbra hubbsi | reverse complement strand
GTACTAGGACCACTAGGGGTACATGTCCTATCCACAAACATACTTATATGGGAGTGGTGCAGCTCACTGCTTTGTTGATGGATCCACAATGTAGACTGGAGACTGGAGTAATAATGAACAACAACACAACTGACAACAGTAAACATGATTACAAACAGAGGGGAAGTGTCAAAGGGCCACACACAGATCACACACACACACACTCGTGGCAGAGTACAATTTCCAGTAATCTTTATATTTAAATTTTACAATATGGATGTTATACAATAATTAGATAAAGTAGTCCACAGTCATTTTTCACAACAGTTTGAAATACTCTGTGTTATTGGAGAAAAAGGATCCAATCCACTGTTGCCACTTGTAGGTTACTCCAGGAAGCTGGCCAGTGAGTAGTCCAGTCTGTTGAAGGGTTTTACTTCATGAGGTGGGAAAACAGGCCTATGGATTAGTGGTGTTTCCAGGTCCTGTGTTACTGTTCTGGTAACTGTCAACTTGTTTGGTCTGTGATCCTGCCCTCCTGTGTTACCGTTCTGGTTAACTGTCAACTTGTTTGGTCTGTGATCCTGTCCTCCTGTGTTACTGTTCTGGTTAACTGTCAACCTGTTTGGTCTGTAATCCTGTCCTCCTTTGTTACTGTTCTGGTTAACTGACAACTTGTTTGGTCTGTGATCCTGCCCTCCTGTGTTACTGTTCTGGTTAACTGACAACTTGTTTGGTCTGTGATCCTGTCCTCCTGTGTTACTGTTCTGGTAACAGACCACTTGTTTGGTCTGTGATCCTGCACACTGCCCTCGTCCAGTTGGCTCCTTGTTACTTCACGTTCCTCCCTACTGCAGGTGTAATCACCCAATAGGTACAGAGAAAGGATGTGTTGTAGCCAATCACCTTTGTCAATTATTTGGGCATTTTCCAAGACGTGTCCATGTCCTAGTGAGTCTAGTGTACCAATACTAACAACACACACAACAAACATATACACCTGTCAACACACAAATTACAAGTCCACACACTTATCAAGATCTACTCCCACCTCCACCTGGTCTGAGCTTCCAGCAGGTCCAAGCCTCCTTCCCTGATAAAGACCAAACACAGTCAGACATCTCAGCAGAACTGGAAGGAAACACCACAACTAACAGAACCACCAAGACACAACAACGTATTCCTACAGACATTAACATTTTCTGATTGTCCAACTTTAAACTTTAATCTTAATTGCACTCCTCCGACGTCCTTTGATCCATCAATCATTCCCACTATATTATTATTACACTCTTTCATTTTGAAAACATCCCTTCATTCCACCATGTTGTCTCATAAGGACTTGAACATCCACATCTGCTACATTTCCAAATGTAACAGATTTGAGTTGACAAAAAGTTGACTTCTAATAAATTAAGTGTAAAACTTGTTGCAGTACAAATGATCATTTACATGTACATTTCTGTTCTGCAAAATACATAATGTAGCCTCTTGGGCCAATGATGCTTGAACCAGATGTTATAGCAGCATTTTCTATATGTGCATGGTCATGGTTGATGTGGGATTGAGAATTTCACTTCATCTGTATGATTGAGGATGGGTTATTACAGTTTTACACAGTCACTATGACAGTTTTTTAGTACTGTTACCAATTTTCCTACACTCTTAACACACCAACCTAACACACAATTGGCAAAACAGTTAATTTCTTGTTTAAAATCACACATTGTTAACTAAACTCAAGCTAATTTTCTAAATGAAATAATACACTTACACAATACACTAAGTCTACCAAAACACTACAAACATGTTCTCTTTCAACAGGAACGTTTAGTCAATCATAGCACAATGTGATAAAACCACTAACATCAGATGGAAATACAGAAACAGCATTATTCTATATGGTTCAGGCCTGCCCAATAGACAGTATATTGTAATGATCATAGATTGTGTTTTGCACTGCAGTTTCTTTTGAAGCCTCTTTACATTTTAGTTTTGTTTCTTTTCTTTTGAATTCAAAACTTGAATGACCCATTTCAGAGTAGCTTTATAGAATACACGGTTTATGAACAAAAATAAGAAAACATTGCTGCAGTAAAGGCTTTACTTGGAACGGGACATTACTGCAAGGTAACTAAAATGTGCAAATACTGTTTCTCAGTAGCAATGATATAAAATACAGTGGATATATTTGTGTTTCAATTTACAATATGAACAGCTGTTCAGGCTTCAGGCTGTAAGTTTAGGTTTAGAACATGGTGTTATCTGTTCTGACTAAAAGGGTGGAAGAATTAGAAAATTGGGCAGTAAAAATCAGTTGTTTTGGTCTTGGTTAAGCTTGTCTGTAAAAAAAGTTCAAGCATTTTTTATTTGTGTAAACTGTATGCATTTTGTGTCAAGGCAACATGAAATATGTTAACTGTATAGCCTACAGCAGATGTTGTGCTAACTGGGTTTAGAGTTTAGGAGATTTTTTAACAGTACTGAAAAAACGGTAATAGCGATTGTGAAAAACTAAGAATTGCAGGCTGTTGCAGGTGAAGAATCAGCTGACCCACACATCACTACTGTCTTGGGTGATGATTTTAAGGTGTGACATTAAACACTGAATCACCAAAAACAGTTTGAGAGTTATCACATACATTTGGGGGAAAACATTATTGAGCCCTACTCAAGGAAGATTTTAGCATCTTGTGAAATCATACTTGAAAGGGCAGATATGTTAGTAGTTTTGTGTCCTAATGATCAACTCTCTGCAGGCTGTCAGGCTGTCTGGTCACAGAGGAAGGCTGTGCTTCAATGGGCTCTGCTCTGGAGTCAAACCCCTCACACCTGAAAGAGCTGGATCTGAGCTGCAGTTACACAGGAGACTCTTCAGTCAGATTACTTTCTGCTGGACTGGAGGATCCACATTGGAGACTGGAGAAACTTAAGTATGTCCTGTAGAGGTTTTCTCTGTCAATAATCAGTAATGTGGTATTACGTTGTCTTGCATCATGCAATATGTGTCAAATACAGACCTGTCTACCTGTACCCATTTTGTGTAACATGAACATGGTTTTAAATTCACTGACATTATATCAAGCTGGATAATTGTGAATTTCAGAAAAAAAGTGTATCTATGTAGCATATTTATAGTGACTTTATATGATCTCTGCAATGGTACTAGTTGGAGCATTTTGACCTTCAAGGAAACCTTCAGTGTGGTAGTCAGTACAGTGTGTGTTGGTGGTGGGGACGTTGTAGTGTCTGTGTGTGTGTGTCATGGAAGGAGAGAGGAGTGTGTGTGATGTGAATGGTGGTGTGTGTGGTTGAAGGGGATTGTGGGTGGGTAAGGTTGTGTCTGTGTGTGCGTGTGATCGGAGGAGGGGGTTGTGTGTGATGTGAGGGGGGGTCGTCTCTGTGTGTGTGACGGGAAAAGGTGTTGTGTTTTTGTGTGTTTGCTTGTGTGTGTGTGTTTGTGTCTGAATATGTGATTGGAGGAAAGAGGTCTGTATGATGGGAGGGGCTGGTGTCTGTGTGTGATTGAGGGAGAGAAGTGCGTGTGTGTTTACAAAAGGTTGTTTAACACTGATGACAGTCTGTTCCTCTGTTTCCTCCACAGTATGGATCACAGTGTAGAGTTGAAGTTGAAATCAGGACTAGAGAGATGTAAGTGATTTATTATACAGAACACATACAGCTGGTGTGTTCACATGTATGTGTTTATTCACATGGATAATTGTCTGTGTGTGGGTTTCTGCATATTTGTTTCATTCTACATGTGTGTGTATAATATGAATGATGATGTAATATTGTGTCTTGGTCTCATCCATCAGATGTGTGTGATCTCACACTGGACCCAAACACAGTACACAGACACCTCCTTCTGTCTGAGGAGAACAGAACGGTGACACGTGGCGAGTCGCAGAAGAAGGAAGAGGAGCAGCTGTATCCTGATCACCCAGAGAGATTTGAGGACTGGGAACAGGTGTTGTGTAGAGAGGGTCTGTCTGGACGCTGTTACTGGGAGGTAGAGAAGAGTGGGGGAGAGGCTAAGATAGCAGTGACATATAAAGGAATCAGGAGGAGAGGAAGGGGTGTTGACTGTTGGCTTGGACACAATAACAAGTCCTGGAGTCTGTACTGTTATAAGGACTGTTACTCTGTCAGGCACAATAAAAAGACAACTGACATACCTGTCACCCCCTCAGACTCCCACAGAGTAGGAGTGTATCTGGACTGGCCAGCCGGCACTCTGTCCTTCTACAGGGTCTCCTCTGACACACTGACCCACCTGTACACATTCAACACTACATTCACTGAGCCCCTCTATCCAGGGTTTTGGGTTGATTCTGACTCTTCATTGTCTCTGTGTCAGATGGTCCCTGTGTCAAACACAACATGATGTTTCACTCTAATCATGGTCATTTTCAGTAGGACACCGTAGTAAAACACTGATAATAACTCTCTACTAATGAGGAAATACATTCTCTTCCTCTCCTGTGTCAAACACAACATGATGTCTCACTATAATCATGGTCATGTTCAGTAGGACACCATAGTAAAACACTGATAATAACTGTTGGAGCCATCATTAACTTTATATTGATTAACCCTAAGGAATATTAAAATGTATAGAGAGAACCTAAATTACTACTTGGTTTAGTATGCTGTAGTTTGTGAATCAGAATGTTAAGGTATATTTTCTAGTTTAGGGTGAATTCTGCATCAGCCACGGAAGGTGCCTATATAATTAGGGTGAATTCTACATCAGCCACGGGAGGTGCCTATATAATTAGGGTGAATTCTACATCAGCCACGGGAGGTGCCTCTATAATTAGGGTGAAATCTGCATCAGCCACGGGAGGTGCCTATATAATTAGGGTGAATTCTACATCAGCCACGGGAGGTGCCTATATAATTAGGGTGAATTCTACATCAGCCACGGGAGGTGCCTCTATAATTAGGGTGAATTCTGCATCAGCCACGGGAGGTGCCTATATAATTAGGGTGAATTCTAGTTAGACGGAGTAGCAGAATTTTATTTTACCACAAATGACCGCCAACAAAAAATCTAACGGGAATAGAAACGAACAATCACAAACTTGCATACTAAAGGAAGTATTTGTGATTTGTATACTTTTTCTATTTGATAGCGACAGGGAATAATTTTGTTGCATAATAAATGCAATTTTTAGTTTGAAGTCTAACTCTGGATCTCCGCGTTATTTTGGATTGTAAGTCATCAACCCGCTCTGACTTGGACTGTGGCTGTTTCAAAGGGAAACGTTGTTTCTTTGTTACCATCAGTTGTAAATAAACCGCTACAATAACTCTCTAGTAAGAAGGAAATATATTTTCTTCCTCTCCAGCACTCCCCCTTTCCTCCTTCAACTCCCACTCTCCTCTCTTTGTCTGTCTCATCTTATTCTCTGCTCCTTCCTTCCTATCCTCTCTTCTCCTCCATGCTCCTCTTTTCCTCTCCGCTCCCCGTCTCCTCTTGTCTCCCTCTGTTGTTAGTAGTGTAAATGTCTATTCCTGTGTTCCATTACTAATAAATGCATTAGTTGACATGTGGTTATTAGGATGTAAGTGTGTAAACTATGGTAGTGATTACAGAATGGTCAGGTGGGAGAGTGCTGTGCTCTTGTCCCTGAGAGGAAGAACATGAGGTGTTGATGTTGTTGTAAACCATTTGGGCACAGACGCTGTTTATGGAGCCATGAGATTTAATAGAATAAGACCCTAATAGATATTGGAATATGTGTTTTAATAGGAACAGACAATAACTCTGTAGTAGTGAGTAAATGTATCATAATATTGTATGTCTTCCTGATTAAAAAAACACTGAAAATGTAACCTGTAAACCTGTAAATCTTAAATTAATAGAATTAATTGCGACACTGATTGTTATGGGTTATTATTGGTGTTTGTAAACATGGTTGTTGTGACGTCTGGTGACTGAAAAGAACCGGATCAAGGCGCAGGTGTGGTGTACAAGGTTCGTTTATTTGGTGAACCTGAATAATAAGCCTAAACAGGCTGTAATGAGGAAAGCGTGCTCGCAGGCACGAACAAGGCACGTAGGCTACACGCAACAGCGACAATAACACACACGGAGACAAGACACACAGGGGTTTAAATACCCAGCTAACTGGGTGCAGCTGAAGGGAATCAGGGAATGGTGCCTTCACAGGACATGGGAAACAGGACAAACACATACGATGGTGCTAGAAGGCAGGCGACGTCGAACGCCGGAGAGTCACGCGCCCGGAGGTGGACCCACCACCAGGAGGCAACGTGACAGTTGTCAGTAGAATGTTTGTTTATTTAAATGTTGACAAAACATTCTTGCTTCAGGTGAAGAATTACAATGTCCCAGATTTGACAGAATAAATAAAGGTGTTTTATATTAGATTACAATTTTTAAAATACAATGTGTGTCTCTGTGTGTGTGTGGACAGAGAGAATGCTGTATATTGTTTACTAAACACAGACCATCAAAGCCATTGGACTGATGTGACAGTTGACCGTCCAACAACAGAAACTTAGGGAACCTCCTCCTGTTAACTAACCATGAAGAAAGAGAACCATGTAGTACAGGAGGTGAACAGAAACTTAGTGAACCTCCTCCTGTTAACTACTAACCATGAAGAAAGAGAACCATGTAGCACAGGAGGTGAACAGAAACTTAGTGAACCTCCTCCTGTTAACTAACCATGAAGAAAGAGAACCATGTAACACAGGAGGTGTACAGAAACTTAGTGAACCTCCTCCTGTTAACTAACCATGAAGAAAGAGAACCATGTAGCACAGGAGGTGAACAGAAACTTAGTGAACCTCCTCCTGTTAACTACTAACCATGAAGAAAGAGAACCATGTAGTACAGGAGGTGAACAGAAACTTAGTGAACCTCCTCCTGTTAACTAACCATGAAGAAAGAGAACCATGTAGCACAGGAGGTGAACAGAAACTTAGTGAACCTCCTCCTGTTAACTAACCATGAAGAAAGAGAACCATGTAGCACAGGAGGTGAACAGAAACTTAGTGAACCTCCTCCTGTTAACTAACCATGAAGAAAGAGAACCATGTAGCACAGGAGGTGAACAGAAACTTAGTGAACCTCCTCCTGTTAACTACTAACCATGCAGAAAGAGAACCATGTAACACAGGAGCTGAACAGAAGCTGATAGAAACATGGATAGAAAACACACACATCTTCTGTGTTTCAGGGTGTCTCTGTCTCCTCTGATCCAGTGTTTCCTCTACCTCCCTCTCCTCTCCCCATTTCTCCTTGTCTCTCACTTTGCTCCTCTCCAACGGCCCTATCCTCCTCTTCTGCTCCAATTTTTCACTCCTCATTTCATCTCTTTGTTTCCCTCTGTCCTCCTATCTTCCTCCCCCTCTCCTGTTTTCCTCTCTCATCGCCTCTTCCCCTTTCATCTCCTCCTGTCTTCTCTTTTCTTTTTCTTCTTTGCCCCTCCAATCCTCTCTATCTCTATTCTCCTCCCTGTCTCCTTTCAACCTCTCTTTTCCTCCCTGTCCCTCTCATCTGCTCTCCCTCTTCAACTTCTCTCCCTTTATTCTTTTCTTTTTCACTCCCTCTCATCCTGTCTTCCTCTCTCAATGTTCACCTCTACACTCTCACTATGCCCCATACTTACAAGTGTTCAAATGTTGGATAAATCTCAAGGTTAGCTCAACATAGGACTGCAGTTAAAGTTTTGCAGCAAAAGTTATTGTCTCCTCAACTCAATGCAAAATGATAATTTTGAACATTCATACCTAACAATATTTTATTGCATGAAATGTTAAGTTGCAAATGTTTACCTTTTGAATAGGAACATTTAGAAACTGTCATGCCCTGGCTGCGGGCCCCTGGCCGTTTCAGGGCATGCCTCCTAGAGAGGCCTCTAGCCCTCTCTATGCCGTTGTGGGCTCCTCAGTCAGAGCAGCTGCATTCAGTTGACTCTGATTGGGGAGCCTTCTTAGGTTAGGGTTTGCACCACACTCTGTGTGGTTTATTGTTTGTTTGTGTTAAGCAACGCTCACGGTTTGTCCTTTGTTTATTCCATTGCACAGTGAATGCTCTACATGTTATTTGTATATCGTTTTATGTTAGTTAGACCTTTCATTTTACGTGTACAGTCCGTGTAGTTTGTTTCGTGTTCTTTGGGATTAAATTCACTCTTTACTTTTGAACAATGTCTGCTTTTGGTTTTAACCTACACCGCAACCGTGACAGAAACCTGTGCACACCTAAGATTAGAGTGACCTGGACCACTTGTGAACAGGAAGTTGATCATAGAACATGTAGTCACACAAAGTAGCTATTTGGACAATACTATGACATAAAGAGACAGAAGAACATCATGATTTGCAAGAATTCATTGTATTAAATGCAATGGTTCAGTCCGATGCTCCAGTGGTGGGAAGTCATCAGCTGTCTCTAGAAGGGCACGTGAGAGGGCCACTAAGGCAGGTCAACACCAAGGTGGGGTGTCAGGAGTTCTAGGAGGACAGACATTGACCTCAGGCTCTTTCTTTGAGACTTCAGGAAAAACTTGCTCTTCCTGAACAACCTCCTGAACGGGAAGCACGACCACCGTCGGCCTGCAGGGGTCACGCACAGACAACAGTGATAACTACAGACATGACATGTTGCACAAGAGCAACTGACACAGACAGACATGTGCTCTTACCGTCCTGATGGGTGACAGGCTTTGAAAAGCACTGAGGTCCTTGGTCTTGTCCTGTACATTTCTCATCCTTCACAGTTGTTTTCTCATGCTCCGTTGTGGCCGGTGTTTTGTGCTCTGAAGAGGTTAGATCAGTGGCTGTTGCTAACATCTCAGTCAGGTCCGGAGAGGCCTTCTTGGTCTTGGTTGGTCGGCCTGAAGGCATAAAAAAATAGAGAGCTATAGAGAGAGAAACACATTTTGATAATTGGCCTGTAAAGACAATATATTAACTTAAAGATTTACTGTCAAAGACATGTTCATACCACACAGGTCCTGGGAGGACAAGGCCTTGAAGGTACTCAGGGGTGAGTTTGGGGTCTCATAGGGCTTCTTGTTTGGGGAGACGTCCTTGGCCGGTTTGGTCAGTTTAAATATCCTAGCAAGTCACAGTATTTAGATGACTATCCTCAACATCCGTATGAGAACAGATTCTAACTTAGCACTCAAGTATACAGAATAAAATGGACGTTATAAACTAAGTAACAGTAGTTCCAGTGTTAATGTGTTCCCATGTACATGCTGTAGCCGCTTAAGCACGTCTTTCAAAGTCAAAACTGTAACAGGAATTAACTAACTGTTGTTCTCACATCTGGCGGAGTACCAGCACCTCCTTCTCCATAGCCAGCGTATATTCAGCCCAACGGGTCCTCAGGTGTTGATATTGAAGTTGCTCCTCCATTATCTTCAGGTGCTCAGAGCTGTGCCAAACACCATGTACATGTCATACCTTACACACACACACACACACATATATACACAACTGTTCAAACAAATACAATGTGAAAATATTGTGTCACGTGAATATTGTGGAATTCATTATTAAAGATATTAGGTGTTGGACTGAAATCATGTCTTTGGGGAGTAGACTCCTAAAAAAGTAGGCTCGAGGGTTAATAGGTTACTTGGGACATTCCATAAGTGGGAGGGGGGTCAGGAAGGTAGGAGGATAAGACAAAGGACACTGTGTATCTAGAAACCTATAGATTAACTTTTAGCTTGACCACCACATGTCACTGATTAAGTGACCCAGGAAAGAAGAGGAGGGGAGACAGGTGTGAAATCTGAATGTTTCTTCATTGATGATTTAGCTTAATATTGTACTGTTGACAGTGTGAAATATTTAATGATATTTTAGTTATGGGTAAGTTTAATATTATACTGATTAAGTAGACATTATAGGTCCATGGCCCCGAGATTGAGGCGAGGACACTGTGCTCAGTAAAACACGCTATCTGACACAGAGCTTAAACACGCACACACATACTGATACTGATGGTGAGCCCAGGAGCGAGAGGAGCAGAACCAGCCGAAACATGGCACTCAAGGTCGCCAGATGGCCCACTCCTAGACAACGAGTGCCACACTACAGACATGACATGTTGCAGGAGAGCAACTGACACAGACAGACATGTGCTCTTACCGTCCTGATGGTTGACAGGCTTGGAAAAGCACTGAGGTCCTTGGTCTTGTCCTGTACATTTCTCGTCCTTCACCGTTGTTTTCTCATGCTCCGTGTTTTGTGCTGTGAAGAGGTTAGATCAGTGGCTGTTGCTAATATCTCAGTTAGGTCCGGAGAGGCGTTCTTGGTTGGTCGGCCTGAAGGCATAAGAAAATTGAGAACTTTAGACAGAGAAACACATTTTGATATTTGGTCTGTAGCAACAATATATTAAAATGAAGATTTACTGTCAGACATGTTCATACCACACAGGTCCTGGGAGGACAAGGCCTTGAAGGTACTCAGGGGTGAGTTTGGGGTCTCAGAGGGATTCTTGTTTG
>JACXGK010015416.1:0-10425 GCA_016801125.1 Novumbra hubbsi | reverse complement strand
CCTAACCATAGCTCCATCACTAGCTCCACCTGTCACCCTACCTCTAGTCCCACCCCTAACCATAGCTCCATCACTAGCTCCACCTGTCACCCTACCTCTAGTCCCACTCCTAACCATAGCTCCATCACTAGCTCCACCTGTCACCCTACCTCTAGTCCCACCCCTAACCATAGCTCCACCTGTAACCCTACCTCTATCCCCACCCCTAACCATAGCTCCATCCCCGGCTCTAAATGATAATGGGTGATTTCTCTGATCATGTCTGTTGGTATTGATGACCCCCTGTGGGCTGCCCCAGTGGTGGCGATCTATGACTATGCAGCAGATAAAGAGGACGAGCTGTCCTTCAGCGAGGGCTCCATCATCTACGTCATCAAGAAGAACGATGACGGCTGGTACGAGGGAACCATGAGCGGAACCACCGGCCTGTTCCCCGGCAACTACGTCGAGTCCATCATGCACTACACAGACTGAGGCCACGCCCACTTTCCCTGCCACGCCCCCGTTCCCACGAGACCGGCGGCGGGGTTCATGACCAACCAAAACCTGTATAGGTAGACATTCCCGCTGTGTGACTGGCTGAAGAACACTTATGAAGACATTCTAGGAGGAGATTGAGGATCAAGATTTTGGGAGGGGAGGGGACACGGAGTGGATGGGACACCTAGGGGAGGGGACACGGAGGGGAGGAGACACGGGGGGGAGGAGACACGGGGGGGGGGAGGAGACACGGGAAAGATCAAGGAGAAGTCGGGTGATTGAGGAGAAGAGGCGATCGAAGAGGAGTAGGAGAGGATGATGAAGACTTTGGGGTTTGTTATCATTGCAATTTGTCAGCACAAAGTGAGGTGCTACTATATTGAACATACAGCAGTATGCACTGTACTGTACACTATTGAACATACAGCAGTACATACTGTACACTACACTATTGAACATACAACAGTACGTACTGTACACTACACTATCGAACATTCAACAGTATGTACTGTACACTACACTATTGAATACACTGCAGTACGTATTGTACAGTACACTATTGAACATGCAGCAGGACATACTCCAAAATACACTATTGAACATACAGCAGTATGTCAATACAGTACACTAGTAAACATCAGTACGTACTCTACAGTACTCTATTGTAAATACATCAGTAATCATTCATAATTTCTTCAAATAACAACTATTAATGACAACTTCTAAAGGATGAGATGCTGTGTTCAAATAAAACAATCATTGTTGTCCATCTTTGTGTGTAAGTGGTGTCCCCAGTCTGGTCAGGGATCTCCTAGGAAATGAAGAGGTGGAAAATGGACAAGATCAGGATGAAGGGACTCGTTATAAACAGGGTTAAATCACGGCTGGTTGAGGAAGTGGACAAGCCAGGCTGTTCTTTTTTTTTACACATGCAGCCCAATCACTGATCGGTCTTCTAACAAGCCCCAGCGGGCGTGTCCCCAGCGGGCGTGTCCATGTAAACGCAGCTACTGGCTTTCGGATGTGGAACACGACTTTGCCCTGATCTCTTGGTGCAGATGGAAAGGTTTTCCTATGTTTTATTGCTCTTTGTTTCTGGGTTTGGAAGATTGCATAGTAGTGGATTTAATTTCAACCAAATGCTTGAGTTGTGTTCCTAAATGTGTTCTGTATGTAACGCTACATAGACTGCATGCTCAAATAATAAAAATGGATTGTTCAGTTCCTCTTTTTTTACTGACATGTTTTCCTCTTTCTTTACTTTAAGCTGGTGCCATCTAAAGCTGTGGTTTTCATGGCACAAGTTGTAGTTTTTTATATCATTGAATGTAAACATGTTTTAAGCCCCACTCAGATGCTTCGTATTCAATAAGTGTGCCATATTGTACCGTATGTTACTAGTTTGGTTCAATCGAAGGGTTTGATGGTTACCTTGTTGACTTATTTGTACATATTCGTACCTATAAAAAAAAAAAGGTTACCATCAATCGAATTTATTTATAAAGCTTTTTTCACATCAGCAGTTGTCACAAAGTGCTTTTACAAAAACACCCATCCTAAAACCCCAGTGAGCACGCAACAACAGAGTTACCAGGAGAGAAACGTACAGAGCAAGGAGAGAAACGTACAGAGCAGCGGAATATAATAACATGGACTTTAGGTATTTAATAGCAAAAATAGAAACCCCATGTACATATTTCAGATAGTGATACATTTGAACAATAACTACAATTTAATATAAGACTTGGGAGTCCGTTCTTCGAACGTCGCTAACAACATCCGAGATCAAATGACACATCCAAGTTCAAATAATCGCGCTAACTATGATCCGGCTAATTTGGTTCTTCGAACACAACTGTTGGTGATGGATTAGTATAGCTGGACTATAGCCTGGGGGACACGAGTCATACTTATTTGCATGAACTTGATGGCATGAACTTAATGTTTTATGTATCTGCAATGGCGTATACATTAAGATTCACAGCTTGGGGCGTCAAGTGGCTTGGAAATACCACAGAAGCCCCTAGAAACAGCTTGAACGCCAGGTAAACTTTGCGAATGGCACGACGGACAGCACTTTTCCCCAAGTTCTCCGCATCTGGAGAATTGTGTAAAGGAAAGTGCCTCAAAGGATCGAAGAGCAATACACACAGTTTGTGCCGTGGTTCAAGCCCGAATCCTAGGTGACCATTTAACATGTGGTTCCAACCAGTTAACTATGTAAATTAGTCCCTCACTAGAAAACCGATATCTCTCATAAAGTAAAATATCACGCAACACGCAATTAATTCTAAAACTCTGCGAATTGTCCTCGCACCTTCCGTAACTAGTTGCTCTCGTAAAAACGGACAAGCCAGTGCAGTTTTTGACTGTATCACCTTAGCCTATATAGCCGCAATCGAATCATACATTTACGTACATGTTGCTTTGACATCAAAACTAGGATGAGCGTCGAAGGACCCAATAATCCAAGATCATGACAAATCGTCAACAATCAAATCCGGCTAACTGAGTTAGCGAGCTTCGAAGAACGGACCCCAAGTCATCTTCGTGGTTACCTCGATGTTACCGTATAAAGGCACAGTTCCTCCGCACACAATTTTGTCTGGAAAAATTCCAGCAAATTTGGAAGAACCAATCGACATTGGCGCACGAATAGTAAGGGGCTGTACAAATCCTCTAACTAACCCCGATGAGGTTCTATATGAAATATATCGATTCTCATCGAAGGGAATTCAGTATATTTTTCGTCTCGTAGGGGCAGCCGTCTCCAATACCACTGGACAGAGTAATGCCCTCACTGTTGAACAGACAGTGTGTCTTGCTATGGGACTTTTTGCTGAACATCTGAGCAATAATTCCGTTTGCCTTTCAGTTCGCAAGGTGGTACTTGCTCTCATTAAACTGCGGGGTGCTTTTGTTGTGTTCCCAGGCCATGTAAGCATTCTAAAGATCAAAGAGGCTTTTTATGTGATCATAGGTTATTCGTAATGTGGAAACACTTGGTCTAATATTAATATGCATAGACTGGGCAAATGTACAAAACACCTTTTTGTCCACAGGAATCCCGTGGGTGATTGGTGTGATTTACTGTACACATCCCCATTAGAGCGACTCTGGGAGAACATGAGGGGATTATGTGAACAGAAAGTAATTTCACAGCATCAATGCTCAGGTATTTGATCATATCGTATTTGATCTGACATGTAGTCAGTGACGTTGAATCACCCAACAGGAAGAGCAGTTAGAGACCCCACCTGATATAGTGGACCCAGTGACGTTGAATCACCCAACAGGAAGAGCTGTCTGAGACCCCACCTGATATAGTGGACCCAGTGTAGTAGAATCACCCAACAGGAAGAGCTGTCAGAGACGCCACCACAAATCTGTGTTTTTCACCAATAACAAGCCCATTAAATATTCTTCTTATTCATGCATTTTTTTAATTTGGCATTCTCCCTTTCCTTAAAACTGTAAGAAAAATGTTACGGATGGTAGAGACATTGATCAAAGGATGGTCAATATATAGCAAGACCTTTTTGTCATGTTCCAGTTTTTCTATTTCCAGTTTAAGTTTCTTTATTTCTAGACTTTTCTTCTGGCCGTCGAGCTCCAGCATACGCCTATAGAGCGACTTCCCATTGTTCTCTCAATTTCTTTTGATTTGCAGGCTGGATCTGACAAACATGGCATACAGTATTCAGCATCATTAGTGTTACAGATTGTCATGATGAATGATTCTTTCAGTAACAACCCTTTGTGTTCTGTGAGGCCTGAGAGACAACAGCCATGGGTGGGGAGAGTGGTTGGTTTAGCTGCTCCGACTACAATGCAATAGAGTGTTTTTGGTGTTTTACATATCCAAATAAAGAATGTACTAATTAATTCACTAAGTAATCACAGTATTATTGAAGTTATATTTTAATAATCAATAGGCTGTCATATACTCATTAGCAATGAATGTTTTAAACTGTATGTATTAATAAATAATGTTAATCAGTATCTATTCATCTAATCAAGTATGCACTGAGTGGTAGTATAAGCACACTAAGAAACAAAGAACACTAAAAGGCGAGGTCATCATTCATGATTTCATCCAATCACCACCTCATCACCCTCTCTCCCTTGAACTCACCTAAAGCCTTTGGGATCTCTCCAGGCCAGGCGGCTCATGTTAGTTGGGGCATTTCACCAGGTTTAGTTTTTTCAGAATTACACAACTTTCCCATTCTTTTGTTGGCACTGTCCCAACTTTTTTGAAACATGTTGCTGACATCAAATTCAAAGTGGGCATTTCATTTTTCAGACACAAAATCTCACATTTTCAATTTTTGCATGTTGTCTTTGTACTATTTTCAATTGAATGGCTGGTTTAAATTTTTTGCTCATTACTGCATTCAGAGGCAACAAAAGAAGGGTTTTTATTTACATTCTACAGCTCTCAGGTTCTATATGTACCATCTGTCTGGTTTGTTTTTGTTTCTGTTCATAGTACCTATTGCAGTTAATTTAGTAAACAAAAAATATGTTGATTAAAATGTATTGGAGGGCCAGTATTGGATTTAAAGTCTGTGCACATACCTGCTGATTTCATTTTATTGTTACACTGTTTATTTGCAGCAATCATACAAGGGTAATGTGACAACTTCAAGCTAAACAACTGTTTTTTTATGAACCAATTCCCACTCTGTTCTCCAGAGGGTTGTGTCTTAAACCTCACCCTGTTCTCCAGAGGGTTGTGTCCTTAATCCCACCTTGTTCTCCAGAGGGTTGTGTCCTAAAACTCACCCTGTTCTCCAGAGGGTTGTGTCCTTAATCCCACCCTGTTCTCCAGAGGGTTGTGTCCTTAATCCCACCCTGTTCTCCAGAGGGTTGTCCCCTTAAACCTCACCCTGTTCTTCAGAGGGTTGTGTCCTTAATCCCACCCTGTTCTCCAGAGGGTTGTGTCCTAAACCTCACCCTGTTCTCCAGAGGGTTGTCCCCTTAAACCTCACCCTGTTCTCCAGAGGGTTGTGTCCTTAATCCCACCCTGTTCTCCAGAGGGTTGTGTCCTAAATCCCACCTTGTTCTCTAGAGGGTTGTGCCCTAAACCCGACCCTGTTATCCGCAGGGGTGTGTCCTAAATCCCACCCTGTTCTCCAGAGGGCTGTGGTGATGTTCCAGTCACTCCCATTAATACTGGGCACATTAGTGCGTCGAATGACCAAATCGCTGTTTAACAAATGACAGGAACAGCAGCCAATCACAGCTCCTCTGAATGGTCAGGTGCCCCACAAGTGTCTCTGTAAGCACCGGATTGATTCTCATTTTGATTGGACGGACACGGACACGGACACACACACATTACATTTGAAACCACGACTACAAACCCAGACAGAATAAAAGTCCAAAATAACAGGCACATGCAGAGTTTGATTTGCACATTTTTATTGTTCGGTTTAAATGCATTTTCCCCATTATGGCAAAGTATTTAGGAGTATTCCTGACCATAAAGAATGTTTTTGGCCTTCAGATACACTCACTAACATTAAGGTGTCATTCACTGCTGATCTTTTGTCCTGAAGTGACTGAAGACAGGAAATGGTGAACAGTACCCAGAATGCTGCTGATGTAACTTCCCTCCGACAGACGAGGAAGAAGGCCTGACAACACAGTTCATTGGCATGAGAAATATGACAGACCATGTGGTACAAACTGATTACATAAAGCTAAAGGGACAGATTGGCCAGATGGATTTGCTACAGGTTTTATTAACGCATTGGGTACTGACATAAACATAACAGCAGTGTCGGGTAATAACGTGTAGGGTTCCGACATGAACAGCAGTGTGATGGTCTCGTCCTTAAACACGACAACAAACAGCCCCCTGTTCCCGGCAGTCTGACACCCTGATCAGCTCCTGTTTCTGCAACGGGAGACAACTTGACTGACAGCACCGGGACAGGATGCAGAGCGAGGTCAGGGGCGGGGTCAGGCATAACACAGGGAATAGGATGCCATTTGGAATGCACAGACAGTAAAAGAGAAGGCATTAGTGTGAAACATCAATGTCTGTCCACCCTCAATAAGGAACTACATGGCTGTTTAGTCTGCCCAGGACAAACTCCACTTCCAGTCTAGTCAGCCTTGGACAAACAACTTCCTGTTTGGTCTGCCCTGGACAATCTTCACTTCTGGTTTAGTCAGCCTTGGGCAAGTTTTTCAACTGTGATGTACAGATGATGGCTAGCCTAAGTGACCAATTAAAAAAGACAAATCAGGTCTGACCAGCCCCCTCAACATAACAGCCAATGCAGAGGTGGACATTCATTGTGCACCGTTTCATCTTAACCAATCAAAAACTGAACTACAAGCACCCAAGAGGATCAGCCAATTGTTTTCCAGTTGCACAATTACTCAAATCCACTGGTGGCTTTTAACCCTTTTGAAAAGATCTTCATTAGAATCAACCTAATGTTTCTGTACAATCCACAGAGAGACCAATGAAACAGCACGCCAATCCCTATTTAGTGCACTACTTTTGACCAAAGCCTTATGGGTCCTATGCACTTCGTAGGAAGTAGGCTGTCATTTTGGACACATGCACACAGGTGATCGCCCAGTATCAAGCACTTATCTACATGTCTGGGTGTGTCCAGTCCTGCTAAACCAAGTCACACCCTGGACCAGAGCTATCTAGAAGGAAATTCCACTAAGTCTCTCAGCCTCCCTATTCACTCACAATGCTTTAAAAACGCCACTTGAAAATAACCAAATCTTTCAGGTATTAAATAATCTTATATAAAAACACAAAATGCATTGACCCACCCTCCTACCCACATGTCTATACATACATCTTCACCCCAACCCTCCCTCCAAACCCCAAATGGTTGCTAACATACACAGGGGTCCATGCAGTACCAGTTATATTGCAGCAGAATTTCTGCCGTTTATGTTTTGTTATATTTAATGCAAAGCGGCGCAACGTGGAGAAGCGGAACAGACGTCTGGTTTGCAGACAGAGCAGGACAGAACTACCTGGGACCACATAGAAAACCGCGTCTAGACAAGTCCTGTGTGGTGGGAGGAGAACACCGCGTCTAGACAAGTCCTGTGTGGTGGGAGGAGAACACCGCGTCTAGACAAGTCCTGTGTGGTGGGAGGAGAACATTGCGTCTAGACAAGTCCTGTGTGGTGGGAGGAGAACATTGCGTCTAGACAAGTCCTGTGTGGTGGGAGGAGAACACTGCGTCTAGACAAGTCCTGTGTGGTGGGAGGAGAACACCGCGTCTAGACAAGTCCTGTGTGGTGGGAGGAGAGGGGAGTTCTGGGGCGTATCCATTGGTGCACACAGAAAATAGAGTTTATTTTTGGACAAGATCAGGTATCTGTCCCACTCCCCGGTTTGGTTCTGCTGACCGAGGTCTCTGGGTAGTGACCGGTATGGTGCATAGCCTGGGGCCTTGATGGGTCTATAGCCTGGGGCCTTGATGGGTCTATAGCCCGGGGCCTTGATGGGTCTATAGCCTGGGGCCTTGATAGGTCTATAGCCTGGGGCCTTGATAGGTCTATAGCCTGGGTCCTAGAAAGGTCTATAGCCTGGGTCCTAGAAAGGTCTATAGCCCAAGCCCTTGATGGGTCTATAGCCCGGGCCTTGATGGGTCTATAGCCCGGGGCCTTGATGGGTCTATAGCCTGGGGCCTTGATGGGTCTATAGCCTGGGAGGTGTCGATCCGCTAGCTACCACTCCCCTGTCAGCTTGGTGCTTTGGTCCCGTTTGGGCGGGGCAGGGCGTGGCCCCCGCCGTAACGTTGCATAGCCTGAGGACATGTACCCATGGCCCCCGCCCTGCCCCGCCCTCTGCTGATCCAGCAGCAGCTCCGGGGGAGGAGGGGGGAGGGCCATGTCGTCCATGGAGACGGGTTCCAGCCTGGAGGAGCCGTGGCGTGTCAGAGACCCGTGACGCGTGACAGACTTCCTCTTCAAGGTCCGGTTGAGGTCCTCCAGGAAGTTGGGTTGGACTGAGGAGAGGGTACCGCCCCCTTTGGGCCCCCCAGGGGAGACGGGCGGCACGGGGCAGCCGAAGGAGGTCTGCTGGGGAGGGGGGGACAGGGGCGTGGGCTCCTGCACCGTGTTGCTCCGGGACAGCCTGTGCAGCGTAGGAGGCGGAGTCTTCTTCAGCGACCGCGTCTTCCATGACGATTGGCTGACTGGCTGGGAGATGGGCGTGGCCTGCGGCTGGGGGTTGACCACAGCGACCCGGGGGGCCCCGGGGTGCATTTCTGAAGGAAATGGGGGCGGGGGGAGGAGCTCAGAGTCAGGAGGCGGTGGGGGGAAGAAATCCAGCTCAGACGGAGGGGAGGGGAAGTCACCGCTGGGCTGGCGGTGGGGGCCGGTCTGCAGCCCCTGCAGGGCCAGGGGGAGGGCTGCCAGGTTCAGCTTGCCTGGTTTAGGAGGAGCAGGAGGCCCTGTGTCTTTAGCAGGAGATCCAGAGGGGGCGGGGGAGGAGGTGCAGGAGCCAAGGCCAGGCGAGGCAAACTTACTGACCAGGGACTCTACCTTCTTAGGAGGCCTATGGGCCTGTGCCTCCTCCTGGTACTCCCCAGAGGAGTTGGACTTGATGGAAGAGGCCCTCTGAGGGGTAGGAGGCGGCCCTCTCTTACCTAAAGACCCAGTAGAAGAGGTTGAAGAGGAGGAAGGAGACTTCTTGATAGGGGAGCCCATCTTGGAAGGGGGGAGGACCGGAGGAGCTGGTGATGGGATGGAGTGGGGGGGAGGGGGGAAGTCAAGGATGCTCTCAGGAGGAGGCGGGGGGAATTCCGGGGACAGAGGGGGCACCTGACCTCCTGGCTGCCATCGTGGTTTGGCCTTGACGGCCGGGGGGGACGGGGGGGGCAGCGGCTTGACCAGGGACGGCGTGGGGGAGATGGGGGCCGAGAGGGGGAGGGGCTTGGAGGAGAAGCTATGCTGCTTGGGCATTGTAGGCGGTGGCTGATTGGGCGAATGGCCCGTGGAGAAGCTCTGCTGCTTTTTCACTGGACCAGGCGGAGGAGAGGGCGAGACCGGGGACAGGGGCATCCCCGGGCCGAAGGTCTTAGGAGCGGTCTGGGGAGGGAAGACCCCCGAGAAGGTTTTAGGAGGCGCGGGGGGTGGCAGGGCAGGAGTCAGGGGTGAAAGGAGGGGAGGAGGAGGGGAGTCTGCTTGGCCGTCCAGATCTGAGAAGTCGTAGTTCATATTGGGGAACTTCTGCGCCAGGAACTGCTGGAGCCCCGTGTTACTGAGGGAGGGGAACGGGTGTTCCTCCGGGGGTGGAGGGGGGGGCAGGACACCGTTGCTGTGTGGGTAGTGAGGGGGGGGGGGGGGTATGAACTGAGGGACCGGGCTGGGGGGTCCCAGCCGGAGACAGGCCATGGCCGAGCCCGGAACTGGCAGGGAGGTGGGCGGGGGGGTCGGGGGAGATGGTGGGGGAGGGTTGTAGTTGGTGGGAGCCAATGGGAGCGTGTTGTAGTTGGGTTTGACGGACTGAAGGGGCGGGACTGGGGGACACTGCTGCTGCCCCATTGGCTGTGCATTGTAATGACTGGCACTGCCCTGTAGACGGGCAAGTGTACTGTATTTCACAAACTGGGTGGGGGCGGCCTGGTGAGGGGGGTTGGGAAGTGGGGGAGGTGGGGGAGGAGGAGGGGGTGGGTCAGGAGGAGAAGGGGAGGACTCAGGGGAGACACTGGTGTAGCTTGTCCGGGACGGAGGTGCAGACTGGTGCAACGTCAGCGGGTAAGGTCTACTGACGGAATCCATCCTCAACTAGAGAGGAGAGAGAGACCGGAGACTGTATTATAACCCACATTCAACTAGAGAGGAGAGAGAGACCGGAGACTGTATTATAACCCACATTCAACTAGAGAGGAGAGAGAGACCGGAGACTGTATTATAACCCACATTCAACTAGAGAGGAGAGAGAGACCG
>JACXGK010015415.1:0-10424 GCA_016801125.1 Novumbra hubbsi | reverse complement strand
CCAACTAGCCACGCTCTGACGGACACGGTAAAACACCGACAGACCAACTAGCCACGCTCTGACGGACACGGTAAAACACCGACAGACCAACTAGCCACGCTCTGACGGACACGGTAAAACACCGACAGACCGGCTAGCCACGCTCTGACGGACACGGAAAAAACAGTTAAACTGAGCCGGCGACTTGCCCAACTTGAATAGTCTCCGTGACCGTAACCTTAACGCGCCGACTCTCTTGCACCGCCAAAATCACAGACAGGTTTGGAAACCTAGTTTTATATGATTATTTAAAACAATTATGTAATTGCTGAAAGAACGTTTATGTGGTCTCAATGGCCCCTACATGTTTCTAGAGATAATAATTATAAATTTTTACTGGCCGGCCTAAACGAGCGGATGTCGCTCACAAAACCACCCACATATTCACTCACTGTTATATATATATATATATATATATATAAATATAGTAGTGGTTAGAGATGCAGTCTTCCACACAGTAGACCGGGTAACAAATCCGGCCAGGGACAAAACTAAAACTTCACTGGCTACAAGACGAGTGAATTTACACTGCTCAAACACAATCACAGAATAACACCAAGTCAATTGAAGGGATATCACTCTGTCAAGCGATTGTGAATCAATGTCACCTGTTTTGGTGAAAATGGTGCAAGTGCTTCCTGACTGGTGTTATACTGTGATAATTACGTGTTCCCTTTATTTTTTATGGAGCAGTGTCTTAACTAGCCATCTACAGTAATCGGTTTCTAATTTAGCGCGTTGAAATTATTTTTTGTTATCCCAAACAACGTTCCAAGTTTTTGGACCAACACATTTCTCACAACATAGCTAGTATTGGCCCTTAAATAGCTGTTCTTCAAACCCCATTCTGTTTACCACAATCACATCTATTGTACAGTTTTTTTTGTTCTTTGAATACGTTTGTTTGTGGTCACCACATTGGTTTCTCCACGCTGGTCGACCGCTCGATGCTGTAACGGGCCAGGGCTTTCTCAGCTCGTTACTAGGCTTAAAACGTCATTGCTTTTGGTTAAATTACATCGACATTTTAACTTTATCTAGATATTGTTTCAAAGAAGATCAAATATTGCTATGTCCATACTTATTTCACGGTGTCCTCATTCTTTTACAGGACTGTATATTCTGTCAGGCTGGGTCTCTGCAGACCACATCCTGTTCCTTGTTTTAGACGGATAAATATAAAGAAGTATGTTTGAAGTGTGGTTAAAGATTGCTGCTCACAGCCTCTAAGTTGCACTACTGTGGACGTGACTGCCAACCTGAGAGCCGGCGAGGTGAGACAGGTGTCAACACAGACAGGTTAATAAACATTGTGTTTATTCTGAAGATGGTGATGTTATCAGTGCAAACTAGCGGTATTGTTCAAGTTAGAATAAAAACCATTTGTGTACATTAAAAAAGCCAAAACCTAATATTTAATTTGGGGTTCAAGTAAAATTATTTTAAAGTTTCAAGTTTGTGCTTGATTAGTACTGTATAGTAAAAACATTCAATAATCTCTGGTTTCCCTAAAAATCCTGGTTAAGATAATTACTGAAATTATGAGAAAATGTAATCTTCCAATTCAAGAAAACTGCAGATTTTACTGAAAGGTCAAAGTATTTTGCAATCCTTGTGTGTATGTGTGCGGTACTGACCAGTCCTGTGTGTGTGTGTGGTACTGTAGTACAGACCAGTCCTGTTTGGGTGTGTGTGCGGTACTGTGTTACTGACCAGTCCTGTGTGGGTGTGTGTGCGGTACTGACCAGTCCTGCGTGGGTGTGTGTGCGGTACTGTGTTACTGACCAGTCCTGTGTGGGTGTGTGTGCGGTACTGACCAGTCCTGTGTGGGTGTGTGTTCGGTACTGACCAGTCCTGCGTGGGTGTGTGGTACTGTGGTACTGACCAGTCCTGTGTGGGTGTGTGTGCGCGGTACTGACCCGTCCTGCGTGGGTGTGTGGTACTGCGGTACTGACCAGTCCTGTGTGGGTGTGTGTGCGGTACTGACCCGTCCTGCGTGGGTGTGTGGTACTGCGGTACTGACCAGTCCTGTGTGGGTGTGTGTGCGGTACTGACCAGTCCTGTGTGGGTGTGTGTGCGGTACTGACCAGTCCTGCGTGGGTGTGTGGTGCTGTGGTACTGACCAGTCCTGAGCGTGGTTGCTGGCCTCCTGGGGGGGCAGAGGGCTGGCCAGACGGGACACCTGCACCCAGATGGCATCATACAGGTCCTTGTTGCGGGTGTGGACCGTACAGGGCACGATCAGCGGCATCCCAAACAAACTGGCACGGTTCTTCTGACTGGACAGAAAATACAGCTCTGTCCGCATCTGCAGGAGCACAAATATTTGCCTTTGAAAATACGAGCGCACACACATGATCCAAATTAAATAACACACTTCTGGGATGACCCCTGGTCAACGCCCCCTAATCATCCACTCTACTCACTACTGAACCAGAACTGGTCCAACAACTGGGGCAATTGGTGTGGACCGTAGAGATGTCCAATCCTGCTGTAATGAATTTGCTGTGACAATGGGTTCACCCACCATTTTCCGGTGCATGGCGATGATGTACCCGATGAAGGGGCTGTCCTGGAGGGGGAACACTTGTCCGTTAGCCGGCCGGAGTCCTCCGCTGGGCGGGGCCTTCTCTGGGGGCTCCGAGCCGGCCGTGCCGTTGGGGATCAGAGCAGGCTTACCCGCTGGGTACCCGTTGGCTGCCACGCCCACCCCGTTAGCCCTGGGCACCGGGATGATGTCTGGAGGTGAGGAAGAGACAGACAGTTAGCCACACAGGGATGATGTCCCGGTGGTCAGGGAGAGACAGACAGTTAGCTACACAGGGATGATGTCCCGGTGGTCAGGGAGAGACAGACAGTTAGCCACACAGGGATGATGTCAGGAGAGACTCACCCATCTGAGTGGGGGACGTGAGGGAGGAGGGGGAGCCAGGCACCGGGGTCTCAAACGCACACAGGAAGCCGTTGGGCGTCTGATGCACCTTCTGGTTATCCTGAGGGAAATTCTACACAACCACGCACGCACGCCCACACACACACGCACATATACACACACTTAATTATTGACACCATCCAATACAATGCACATTTATGATCATGTGTTTCATACAACGTTCTCTGTGTGTGTGTGTTTACCATGACATCAGGAGGTAATGTGCTTGTGTGTGTCTACCATGCTATTGTATGTAATGTGCTTGTGTGTGTCTACCATGCTATTGTATGTAATGTGCTTGTGTGTGTCTACCATGCTATTGTATGTAATGTGCTTGTGTGTGTCTACCATGCTATTGTATGTAATGTGCTTGTGTGTGTCTACCATGCTATTGTATGTAATGTGCTTGTGTGTGTCTACCATGCTATTGTATGTAATGTGTGCATGTACCTTGATATTGGAGGTGAAGACTTCCGCTAGTAGAACCTGTTCAGGCTTCAGACCACATAGCTCACTGAGCTGTTTCTTCAGACCGGTGTAGGTCTCATCCATGTGGAGCCTGAGGCCAAACCGGACCGGGGTGGATCCGTCCAGCTTGATGACTGGCAGGCAGACAACAGGGTCATTTCAGGAAATGAACAGAGGTGCTCTAGAGAACTGACAACAGTGTTTCATTAGGCTGTGATTCACGGCTTTCAGTCAGGGGAGGAACCCCGTCTGTCGCCCGCTAGAGGTGACACATTCCATGGTTCAGGAAAGGTTTCCGCTAACAGCCTGGTAGACACCTGACTCAAACTCCCCCAAAGAGTGTGGAACGGGTGTTTCAACGTAGTCGTCAAGAGGTGTTCATAATATATGTCCAGCCCACCGGGTGGATATTCCCATTTCAACATGAAAAACTTGTATTCTATCTACGTTACATGATCTATGTTTTACTAAAGTATTGCACAGCAAAACCAAACTCGTGTTTATTTTCAAATCTCTGGCGATGGGAACGCTTGCAGCGTTACTCAGGCAAATGGCTAGTTAATGAGAACCAACCAAAACACTAGGACGATTAGTCAATGACCACTGAGATCACTGAGGCATGTTTTGGGAGCGAGCATTGGGGTTCTCTTCTAGAGGGTTCAGTGACCTGTCTGTCTCTCGTCAGGGTATTCTGTGAGGAACTCCCTAGTGACCTGTCTGTCTCTCGTCAGGGTATTCTGTGAGGTACTCCCTAGTAACCCGTCTGTCACTTCAGGGTATTCTGTGATGTACCCTCTAGTGACCTGTCTGTCTCTCGTCAGGGTATTCTGTGAGGTACTCCCTAGTGACCTGTCTGTCTCTCGTCAGGGTATTCTGTGAGGTACTCCCTGGTAACCTGTCTGTCACTTCAGGGTATTCTGTGAGGTACTCCCTGGTAACCTGTCTGTCACTTCAGGGTATTCTGTGATGTACCCTCTAGTGACCTGTCTGTCTCTCAGCAGGGTATTCGCTGCGGTACTCACCAGTGATTTCCAGGTGCATGGAGCGATCCATAGGAAGGGGCAAGGACAGGAAATTGAAGGGGTCAAAGCGGGCACTGATGTGCCCACAGGTCTTGCACTTCACCTGGGACTTGAGTTGCCCGTGGAACAAGTCCACCACGATGGAACGGTTCCTCCTCAGGTGGTTCTCCCAAGCCTGGTAACACACACACACACACACACACAAAGGGTTGTGAAACACACACACCGCTCATCCTGTTAATTAGTACTATAATCTCACAAACCTGTCTTCTTAAATGTACATCAATTCACTAAACATCAGTTCACTCCCTTGTCAGAACAGCTTAGTGGTCAAACGTTTATTGACATAGTCTTTCCTGGTCTCTCTGCCTGAAGAGAATATAGTGGGACTCTAATTGTGTCTTCAATTTACATGAATGTGTATCATTGTGTTCCGTTTTGTTTGTTTTCCATATAAACCAAAATCCTTCCTAGAAAAAGACTATTGATAGACTGTTGTTGATTAAACGTATTGATGGGTAGACTGATTGGATAATTCAGTGGTTTATTGAATGCATGATCTATAGATTTGTTAATTTCCCAAACTCTGACCTCTGAGGCGACCTCCCAGTCGGGGCGTCCGTTACTGTCCTTCAGCTCTACGTAGGGCTTTTCATGGACCCTGTTCAGGTCCTCGTGGAGGCCGTCCAATAGGAAGGCCAGGAGCTCCTGGGAGTCCTGCTGCTGAAAGCCGTTGAACCGGGGGGCGTACTTCGCAATCGTCCACTACAGGGGGGTCATTAAGGCAATAGTTCAATCATCCAAAGCAGGAGCGGTGATGAGACAATGAGAGTGGGGTGGCTGGACGGTGATGACACCATGAGAGTGGGGTGGCTGGACGGTGATGACACAATGAGAGTGGGGTGGTTGGACAGAAATCACAAACAAGCGAGTATTTGAAAAATGCATAAATGCCCAGTTAAACCACGGCAGTTCTAATAGACCACATCTAGAGGGCGCTGTATGGACAGAATGAATCTAAACATCTGTACTATTATCCATCAAGTGGCATGGATCTGGGAGAGACAACAGCTGTTTACACAGGAGTCATTAAACCCACCCTGAGTTTGAGGGGGGCGACGCTCTTCTGTGTCCCGCTCCATAACTCCATCACCAGGTCTCCGTAGCACTTGGCCATGTGACCTCTCATACCGATGGGATTGGTCCTGGAGGCACAGACAAACACAAGTCTAAACGCTGTCTAAAGGGTCACCTTGTCCCAACACAACTTGCCCACACACACTCCCCCGACCTCACGACAGGGGGTGCCCAGACAGCTACCTGTTGAGCTCGTAGAGGTGTCGTCCCGTGATGAAGTAGTCGGACAGAGGCTTGGTGTTGCTCACGCACTGAATGCTCGAGTTCATGAAGCACGTGTTGCCTAGGTTACTGAGCCCCGTCGCCCCCTTCTCTGTGGGAACTGTGGGTGGGTTGGTGTTGGGGGGGGATTACGATATGTATTTAAATATTACATTAGTGTATTTGAATAATGGCATGTCCTGCAGTATAGTGGTTCTGTGAGAGCGCTAGGGAAAGGGATCCTATCTGTGCTGGCGACGAGTTGAGTACCTTTGTGTTGGTCCATTTTACTGCTGTTAGCGATGAAAGACATCTCTTCTGGCCAGCTCATGTCTTTGTTCCGGACTAAACAAAAGCCAAAAACAGAGTTCCTACACATCAATGGCTTGGAATACAAACCTCACAATTTCTTTTTATCCTCAATTTTTAATTAGACTTTTGCTCGTTAGACAATTCGACAGACTCGGCAGGCAGATAAGATTTAATTTAAATCTGAGAGGGAACAGCGGGGGGCCTCCTAAATGGCACACTTATATGCTACCCTTGTTCCGGACACACATTAGTGCACAAAGTAGGGAACAGTGTGCCACGCGCCCGTACCCTCGATGACCAAGTGCTGCTCGTCCTGAATCTTCAGGCCTTCCAGAGTGTGTTCCTCATCATCCAAGAGGGTCAGGTAGTTCTGGAGGGGGGATCAACAAATGGATCATTTCTCGTGTCACCTGTGGCTGTTAACTTGCAGTAGCTACTAGCTACTTCCCACACACACACACACGCACACTTGTTAATCTGCCTCTGTGGGGAAATGAGGCCAAGAAATCCATGACTGAAAAACCTTGAGTAGAGTTATTTGTTACTATTTTTATTCACACACACACCTCGCTGTTATAGAGCCACAGTCTCATGTTCTCATCCTTGATGCGTAGTCTCTGGGACAGGTATGTGTGGATGTCTCTGATGGTTCCCATGCGACTGAAACAGCCGGTATAGGCCAGGACCCGCCTTAGGGGGGCGTTGGGGGAGGGCATGTTACCTGGGGGGAGGTGGGGGCAGGAGGAGAAAACACTAGACATTAGTGGACAACGAACACACCCACACACCTTATTATTGAAAAAGCAATTTACTTCCCTGGGAGGATTAGTTGTAAGAAAGCAGCAAGAAACATTGGTTTAGATCAAACTGATTCCATTAACTGATTAATCCATAAACTCATTAGTGATTCAAATTGTATTCTACCAAAAGGCAAGAAAAAAAACATGATTATTATTGATTTGAAAAAGAAAGCCCCCCCCCCAAAACAAATAAAGAAACAAAAAGCAAATCTTGAAGGTGATTGATTGGTAATAATTTGCCAATGCCCTAAAAGCTAACGCCCTAACAAAAGCCTTGATCAGCCCATTTCCCAGCTGTACAGCCTGGCCCGCTCCCTCTATGGCGCCTGCAACACCAAGGATGTGTGTTTGATTCCCATTGAGGCCCACACATAAAACATATGCTCATAGGACTTTACATTAGACTGGCACAATGGATACAAGCATCCGCCTAAATTAATCAGAAACCAATCGGCTTAATGGGCCACATTCTATGTTTTTATTTCTATGCTTGCTTGTGACTGGAGCCAGATATCAGAAATCTAATTACACGGTGAGGATAAGATCAGCACTAATGCCTTGTAGGGCATCTGCAGTGCTTCTACAATCTGATTGACATGGAGCTGCGATCAGTTTTCTGCTGCATGAACATTAGTGGACCGGGGGTTTGTCTCCTACCCATCCTCTACAGACAACCTGAAAGTCAGTGACTAAATGGGGGAGCAAAAAGAACTACCGTAAATAAATCCATTGTATCTATACAGGCTTTTAACTGTATAATCATTTTGTTTTCACACCAGACTCGGCAAACTGCGGTTTTGCCGGCCATCTCCCACGCGTGTGACATAAGAGATTGCCGAGTTGCCGTGGGCTTACCTCACCGGACCGAGGCTTAACACAGTCATGACGCGAACCTGTCCTAAGTGGCTGTGGTGCTCACTGAGGGGGTTACGTCACGCTTAACAACCTACTAGGCAGACATCGACGGTGGAGAATCAAAGCACAACCGCCCTGAGGACAACAAAGCGCTTGCAGAGGAAAGAGTGAAGCTCCCGCGGGGTTTCAGTAAACACCGGAGCACCCACACCACCGAACAATGAATCACCCTGCGATCCGGGCGCTCCATTCCAGGGGTGTGTGTTAGCGTTTAGCGGCGTCTCTCTCTCTCTGAGGTGGGCGTTAGCGGGCGTTAGCGTTTAGCGGCGTCTCTGTTTCTTTCTGCAGGCTCACGTTACCTCTGGGGAGGTGCTGGGGGAACATTCTCAGGCTGGTCATACCCATGTTAACCCAGATGTTGGACTGGGGGGTGCGTGTGGCGGGTTGCTGCCGCAGGAAGAGGAGGTAGCGGGGGTAGAGCTCCAGTTCAGCATGGCCCGTTTTCGTCTGCTGGATTACCTGGAGAAGGAGGAGGGAGGCGGAGAAAGAGGAGGGAGAAAAGGAGTAGGAGGGGGAGACGTGAGAACTGCTCTGCTTGTGGACACGGACCCCCTTGTGTAAGTGTCTGTCGGTGTGACGGGTGGTTCTGGTTCTGTACGTACCGGTCGAGGCAGGCTGAGGTTGGCTCCGTACCAGCGGTACAGCGCCCTCCACACAGGTTCTGGCACCGTCACAAAATCTTGTCCCGCCACCGGCTGTGCGGACCTCCTCAGCCGACCTCCCTCCATGGTCAAGGTGGGGGCCTGAGGATCAGCAGAGGAGAGCCGGCTCAGACCAGAGCAGGAAAACCAGCAGAACGGGGGGGGGTCAGCGGTGTCATCGGGAGACCGGGTAAGCGGTGCAAATGACCCTTATCCCTGTGAGCTTGAATCGCGGACAACGCATGCCTTCCGACGCAAAGTGATTTTGGTGTAGACTCCCGGCTTAGCGAGAAGCGTAATGAGAAGTAAAGTAAAACAGGGTTCCTCTTATAAGCACCCGTTCCCCTGCCCCGTCGGGTCCTCTGTTTGTTTGACACCAGAAGTAGTAACAGGTCATGTGGAGGCTACTACCAGCACCTTACTGTTCCTGCAAAGAGTTCAAAGCAGGTGATTACACCCACCAGCGGTCAAGTGGGATTTAACTGAGGTCAAGACTTCAGCCCCCCTCCGTACCTTTATGGGATCCATGTAGACCAGAGGCTGGTTGTCGATGGCTCCAGGCCTCAGAGCGGCCAGCGGGTTCTGTGACAGGGAGCGGGCCGGGATGGGCCCGTTGGCCCCGGAGAAACACTGGCTGTCTGACGCGTGGTTTTGCCGGACAAAACAGATCTCTGTTGCCGATGGGCCGGCCTGGGTGGCTACCACTGTGAAGACGATGCGTGTTTGTGTGTGTGGGGGGGGGGGTTATAGGTGACAGTAAATCATATATCAACATAGTTCATACTAAAATCACAATTCATGTTCTGAGGTGGTGAACAGAGAGCCCAGCCGGTGGGTCACTGACCGGTGCTGTGGGTCCCAGGCGCTTCGGAGGCTCTCTCCTCTGAGGGGCCGGCTGAGCTGGGGACCCTGGGACCTCCCGGTACCCCTGGATCGGGCGGGGCAGGCTGGACAGTGGCCGTAGCCTGGGGGTTCCGCAGGGAGGGCAGGGTGAAGGGCTGCTCCACCACGATAGGCTGGTGGTCCTGGCGAGGGAGGAGCGGTTGGGAGCGTTGCTGGTGGTAACGCCCGTTAACTGGGTACAACAGCCTGAGACTACAGACCTCCCACTTACATATCTGACGTAGTCTTTCCACTGGATCCACCACTGCATGGAGATGAGAAACCAGGTCTGACCCAGCTGGAGTCCATGTCTCCTCTCTCTGTCCATCCACCCCCTGAACAACACACAGGCACACACACGGTGGAGTGTTCAACTATAGAGCTGTTGAATGGTGTAGGGTTAGTATACACCGTGGGAAGTGTCTACCTTATGATCTGTCCCTCCTCTTCATGACCGGCAGGTCGCAGTCCCAGGACGATGTGACAGACCTGGAGACAGACAGGCATGCAGATCAAGCCAACAACAGACACAGGAACCGTCTGTGTGTGTGCGCTTCCGTGTTTGTGTGTGTTTTCACCTGGAAGAGCAGGTTGAGGAACCCGTTAGCCAGAGCACTCTTTACACTCCAGATCTGGTAATCCTCCAGGGTCAGGTGACCGAGCTGTGTGTAGGGGTCAAAAGTCAGGTTTAAAGAACACAAGGGCAGCCACGTTATAGGATGGTTAAGCCAGAACACATGACCCAACACCCTACATACCTCCTAGACAAGTCTCACCTTTGTTGTGTCATGTATACTCAGGATTCCATCCACTATGTCCGACACATCTGATTGAAAATCCTAAAAATGGTCAAACAAGAGTCAACAGAACTCAGTAGTAATTTAGATGATCCATCCCACCCGACCACCTCCATTACACTAGCCTTGACCCATCCCACCCAACCACCTCCATTACACTAGCCTTGACCCATCCCACCCAACCACCTCCATTACACTAGCCTTGACCCATCCCACCCAACCACCTCCATTACACTAGCCTTGACCCATCCCACCCGACCACCTCCATTACACTAGCC
>JACXGK010015414.1:0-10424 GCA_016801125.1 Novumbra hubbsi | reverse complement strand
GGTGCGTACATACGGGACAGCGCATCCGGTTTGGTGTTACGCGAGCCTGGGCGGTAAGTGAGGTGAAATTCGAACCTCCCAAAAAACAATGCCCAACGCGCCTGGCGAGAATTCAGTCGCTTGGCTGAGTGGAGGTAGGCCAGGTTTTTATGATCTGTCCAAACGATGAAGGGCAGAGCAGCACCCTCCAGCCAGTGACACCATTCCTCCAGGGCAAGCTTCACGGCGAGCAATTCCTTGTTTCCCACGTCATAGTTCCGTTCAGCCGGCGACAACTTTCGGGAGAAAAAGGCGCAGGGGTGCATCTTACTATCACCAGCGGACCGCTGGGACAGGATGGCGCCGACTCCGGTATCCGACGCGTCCACCTCCACAATGAATTGTAACTCCGGGTCCGGTTGGACTAGGATAGGCGAAGAGGAGAAACGGGCTTTTAGCTCCTCGAACGCGGATGCACGATGGCGCTAGAAGGCCGGCTCCGCTCCTCCAGGCTGTAACCCTCCCACTCCATGAGGTACTGAAGAATCCCCTTCCTCCGTTGGGAATCCAACACCGTCCGAACGGTGTACGCAGGAGCCCCGTCGACGTCTAAAGGAGGGGGAGGAGTCCCCCGAAACCTCGCAGTCCTGAAGGGGACCAGTCACCATCAAGGAGAGACACATGAAAACATGAAACGTCAGATGGATGCGATACGTAGAAGGTAACAGCAATCGATACGATACCTCATTGACCCTCCTCAGGACTTTAAACGGCCCCACATACCACAAGCTCAGCTTCCGGCAGGGCAACCGGAGGGGCAGGTTCCGCGTGGACAACCAGACGCGGTCGCCCGGGGCGTATACAGGGTCCGCGGCGCTCTGCCCAAATGCACGTGGGCCGAACACCAGGTGTCAGCCGCCCTCCGGAACCAGTCCTCCACTGCCGGCACGTCCGACGGCTCCGCGTCCTAGGGGCCCATGGGGGGTTGGTAATCAAGCACGCACTGGAACGGGGTGATTTGCGTGGAGGCGTTCGGGAGGGAGTTTTGTGCATATTCGGCCCACGGCAAGAACTCAGCCCACCGCGCTGGTTGATTCATGCAATACGAACGCAGGAACCTACCTACCTCCTGGTCAACCCTTTCAGCCTGGCCATTGGACTCAGGATGGAACCCGGAGGTGAGGCTGACCGCGACCCCCAGCCTCCCCATAAACGCCTTCCACACCCGGGAGGTGAATTGGGGACCCCAGTCAGACACAATATCCTCCGGGACCCCATAGTGCCGGAAGACATGAGTAAAAAGGGCTTCCGCGGTCTGCAGGGCCGTTGGGATGCCAGGCAAAGGGATGAAATGACAGGCCTTCGAAAACCTATCCACAACGACCAGGATGGTGGTGGAACCCTGGGAAACAGGCAAATCGGTCAGAAAATCAATACTCAAATAAGACCATGTGGAATAGGCAGAGGAAGAGGTTTACCTGAGGGCAGGTGTCTGGGAGTCTTACTCTGGGCACAGACCGAACAGGAGGAGACGTAAACCCTGACATCCCTAGGCCAAGGAAGGCCACCAGTATTTACCCTTCACCGCTGTTATGGTCCTCCCCACTCCCGGATGACCAGAGGAAGGTGATGTGTGGGCAAAAAACAGGATCCGGTCCCTCACCTCCTCCGGAACGTACATACAACCCTCCGGACAGTGAGGAGGGGGCGGCTCTGCCCGAAGCGGGTCACGAATTTCTGTGTCCACCTCCCACACCACCGGAGCCATGATGTGAGTACTAGGTAGGATGGGGGAGCTGTCCACGGACCTCTCCTCTGGATCTGAGATGCGCGACAGGGCATAACCCTTGATATTTTTTGAGCCTGGAATGTAAGACAAGGTGACGTTAAACCTGGTAAAAAACAGGGCCCACCTGGCCTGATGAGAATTCAGCCTCCTCGCCGAGCGGATGTATTCCAGGTTACGGTGGTCAGTCAGAACAAGAAAAGGGAATTTGGCCCCCTTGAGCCAATGTCTCCAAGCTGACAGGGCCTTAACCACAGCCAGCAGCTCACGATTCCCCACATCGTAGTTTTGCTCCCCCGCACTGAGCTTCTTTGAGAGGAAGGCACAGGGGCGGAGCTTAGGTGGCACTCCCGAGTGCTGCGAGAGCACGGCTCCCACACCGACCTCGGAAGCATCCACCTCCACAATGAACGGTAGTTCTGGGTCAGGGTGCGCCAAGACCGGGGCAGAGGAGAACAAAGCCTTCAGGGAGCTGAAAGCCCGTACTGCCTCGGCTGTCCATCGCAACCAGGTAGGCGCGCCCCTCAACAGTGAGGTAATCGGATCTGCCACTTTACCAAAACCCCGGATACATCTGCGATAATAGTTGGAGGAACTGTGGAATCTTTTAGTTAAGATTTGATGAGTGTGTGCTATTAGAAACAAACAGTGCCGGTAGGGCGTATACTCTGAAAATAGCCAGCCGGGGGTGTAAATATTAATAAGTGCATTCCAGAGGTAGGACTATAAATCAAGGGATTAGAGGCAAGGACATAGATTGTATAGGAAGACAGGATTATGGCCTTTTAGCTGGACCCACAGATGCAGACAAGGAGGAGGATGGAAACAAGAGCTAGCCGAGGTCATATCTACTGGCGCCAGCCTACCCCCTCAACTGTCTTCTTCGTCGGCCTCCGAGGCCATCAGAGGGCCCCACGGATGGAGATGGGGGCAGCAGGACGGGACACGCCCACCCAGGAAGCATGCTCAGCAATTTCTATACAATGACTGAGTGGGGAATAGGCTACATAAAATGTGTCCGATGTGAACAGACTTCAGATCTTCCAAGCTGTATTTTGGGGAACGATCTCCAGATATATCTGTAATAAAAGGCGTTTACTTTGGAAATAGTTGACCGTGTGGACATTCTCTGATTCGGACTCGGGGGAAGTAGTTTGAATTCTACAAAACCCAGAAATCTCGGAACCTCTTTAACCGATGTGGGGGTAGGCCAATTACGCACTTCCTCGGCACGCAAAGTTTCCATCTCCACTCCCCCAGAGGAAATATGATATCCTAGAAACGAGATGGATGACTGGAAGAATGAGCATTTTTCAAGTTTAACAAACAGATCATGCTCAATCAGACGTGTCAAGACACTTCGAACAGTGGCTACATGTCTGGACCGAGTATTGGAATATATCATCGATATAAACCACCACCCCCTCACTTCGCATGCTCCGGAATAAATCGTCTACGAAGGACTGAAAAACTGACAAAGCATTCATCAAACCGTAAGGCATCACGAGATACTCGTAATGACCAGACATGGTACTAAACGCAGTCTTCCATTCATCCCCCTCTCGGATACGAACCAAATTATAGGCACTCCTCAAATCTAGTTTCGTAAAGAAACAAGCCCCATGCATTGTCTGCATTAGTGGACCTATCAAGGGCAACGGATAGGTGAATCTCACCGTTACCTCGCTCAGTGTGCGGTAGTCAATGCATGGGCGTAAACCACCGTCCTTTTTCTTTACGAAGAAAAAACTTGAAGAGGCTGGTGAAGTGGAGGGTCGAATGTAGCCCTGTCCTAGAGCCTCCGTGACATAGGCGGACATCGCCTCTGTCTCAGTCCGAGACAGGGGATAAACACGACCCTTGGGCAGTGCACATGCAGAACGCAGATCTATCGCGCAATCCCCAGGTCTATGAGGGGGCAATTTAGATGGTCAACTGATGGCTCCCACGGGATTATAGGTCACCGCACATGCGAAACCGTAGGAGTGACTCGTTTCATCTTACCTTGCTCGGTACCCCTCTGACGAGACGAGCCCTCCTGGTACCTGGAAGGTACGTACTACAGCGAAATGTGTACTAGACACGGCAGGACTGAGCAGACGTACTGCAACACGTAACAGCGACGATAACACACAAGGGGATAAGACACACAGGGGTTTAAATACCCAGCTGATTGGGGACAGCTGCAGGGAATGGAAGGGAGCCTTCACAGGACATGGGAAACAGGACAAACATACACGATGGCGCTATAAGGCTGGCGACGTTGAACGCCGGGGAGGCATGCGCCCGGAGGTAGGTCCACCACCAGGAGGCGACGTGACAATAATGTTTTTTTTTATGGATGGTGCTAATAAGACTCAAGGCAGGCAACTAATTCATTAATAAAGGTTTAGTATTCCTTTATTATTTAAACTATGTGTGCCAGTTTATGGGTTATATATCTAAAATGTGATGTGTGGTGAGACCTCAGGGGAGTTTTAGGAATCTGTTCAATTATTCATGTGATTTCTTTGTTGACGTTGAGTATGGTAACTTAATAAGCCTAATTAAAATGTGATAAGGGTTCTGTTTTGTCAGGGTTTTTATATAAACAACATTCATGTGGTTATTTCCCTTTTTTATTCTGTTTTTGTAATCCTTTTAGTTAAATTATTATTTTTTAATTCCATGTACATGTGTGCAATATACTGATGCTTTTCCCCCTAAATCCACTCACAACCCTCAATATAGTTAAATGCCTACTTGTTTATTTGTGTGTGTTTTGGCAAAGCAAAACCTTTCGTCCATTTGTGGCACCGATACCAGGACTGTTTTTTGATACTGTTTTCAGGGATAAAATCACATAGTGACAAGATCTGATAACATGCTCAATAACATTGGTAATTAAATGACCCATATTTGCAATTGAAAGCTGCTACTCAATACGTTTTGTCTTAATATTTTATTGATCATATTATCCAGAAATTCTCAAAAGTTCATGACAAATTATGAATTTAGATTATTTTGTATTTACTGATGAAGAAATATGAACAGTAAATTCTTTTTCTGTGTCAGTTGAGCAGTATGGCGCTGCATGCCCTCTCCTTACTAATTATAATGTATGGTGTGGTGCAGTCTATGTGTTTGATTATTAAAGAAATTCAAGTATTTTATAAATGTTTCCTTCTTTTTTTCTCGCTTTTTTGCACACTCGCTACGTTGAGCAATCTGTCTATACTGTATTTATGTACTGTGTTTATTTACGTCGCAATGGTTTCGAGGTCTTATTAGCTATATCTCACCAAAGATTTTTAAATATGTCTGGAAGTAATCCCTTGTGTATTTGAACACTTCGTAATTGCTTTTAAATCTATAGTATGACACAGAGTAAAAAATCTATGAGATTAAAGTAAATAATACAAATTTCAGACAAGTGACTGCAGCATCACTTCCAATTTGATGTTCGAATGATGAGTTTTAATGATATGTACACCGGTTTGATCGTACAATTCGGGGACAAATCTAGCCTGAACAATTTGTCAAGCTTGGTATTTTATTAATGTTCAACAATGAGCTTTGCTCATACGCATATACCAATTATAAATTCAGGTTCACATGTACGCAGTAAAGTAATCAGTTTTAACAACATAAACAATATCGCCAAAAGTATGTGGACACCCGACCTTTACAGATATAAAAGCTTGGTTTACACCCATTTAAAATCATGGGGTTTAATGTGGAGTAGAACTCCCCCCCCTCTTTTGCAGCAAAAACAGCAGGCTTGGGAACGCATTCCACAATATTTTTTGTATCTTTGATAATGTGTGCCCATTCAGCCAAAAGAGCATTTGTGAGTTCAGTCACAGATGTTGGATGAGAAGGCCTGGCTCACAATAGAATTTCAAATGTATCCCAAAGAGTTTTAGAGGGATTGAAGTTACGGCTCTTTGCAGGCAACTTGAGTTCCTCTACACAAAACCTCATCGAACCATGTCTTTGTACACAGAGGCACAGTCATGCTGGAACAGGAAAGGGCCGTCCCCAAACTATTGCCACAAGGTGGAAGCACCCAATTGTCTAAAATGTATTTGCATCTATTAACATGATGATAACCTTTTACTGGAACTGAGGGGCCCAAATATACACATATACACAAGCCCAGACCATTAGTCATTTGCCACCGAACTTTACAGTAGTCGGAAAGCATTCTGGTCGGTAGTATTCTCCTAGCATGTACCAGAGTAAAATGGTAATCAATGTATAACTTATTTGAAATGTGTTTTTCAGGATTTGTTTGTTGTTATTCTGTCTCACTGTTCAAATAAACCTAACATTAAAATTATAGACTGATAATTTTTTTGTCAGTGGCAAACGTACAAAATCAGCAGGGGATCATATCATTTTTTCCTCCACTAAGTTCTGCTGGTGGTGGCAACAGCAGGTGCATCTTATCTGTGGTTTAGCCTTGACTGTCAGGTGGGAATGAGAAGGATCACGCCCCATCATGTGCTGATCACACCCCATCATGTGCTGATCATGCGCCTATCACGTGCATATCATGACACCATCACACAACCAATGGTCAGCAGTTATGACTCACAGGATGAATTCAAGAGGGTTGTGACCCAATGGTGGAGGATCAGAGATTAGCATAGTGGGAAGGCCTAAAATTGTTCTATAACTTTACTGTACTCTGCAGACCAGCAACCTCCTAGCCCGATTGACGCAAATTTGCGTAAAAAATCAATGCGATACATTTCTATTCATAACTCCGGATTGCCTAAAGATAGAAGCCTACGTTTTTTTCCCCGTTGTAGAGGACAGTTGTCCGAAAAGAATAACTGGTCGGATGTCTATCTTCCGTAAAGGGAAAGCCCTCCAAATCTCGACTACAACAACACGAAAAAAAAAAAAAAAGTAAAAATCGCACGTGTTGCATTTCGATTCATATCTCTGGAAATATTAAAGATATAAGCCTACGGTTCTTTTTAAGTTGTAGGGGAGAATCATATGCAACGAATAACATGTCGTTTATGTATTTCTGCAAAGTAGAAGCCTTCCATATCTGGACTGAAACCTCTTTGACGCAATTCTGTGTCGAAAAGCGCACCTGTTCATTTCTATTTATATCTCCGGAATTATTAATTATGGAAGCCATTCAGCTGCAAAGAATGACATGTCGTTTTTGTATTTCTGTAAAGCAGAAACCTTCCAAATCTCGACCACAAAAACACTGTTTTTCATGATGGCAAAGAAAAAATGATTCCTTCTTTCAGGAGTTAATCTGACTCTGATCTGAATTTAAATCTGTTTTGATTTTTGGATTAAATGATCCATCACACTGATACAGGGATCCTAAATTGTCAATTTTGGTTGATATTGTACAATTTTCGGAAGCAATAATGCAGAATACTTGTATATTATGTTACATGTTCCAAAAAAATTTTTTTTTAGTGGTTCTGAACCCCTGGTGATGTCCATATGTGACATAATAAGCCTTACCTATTGGAAAATACTTTGGCCTTCTCAATAAAACCAACTACATGTCAACATAAGTTTTTTGTATTCTCTTCACATATTGTTACTAATAAACTCATTAAGTCTTCTCAAACAATGTTAACTATTCATCCTTCTTTCAGTTATGGGGTTTCAGAGTCCAAAAAGTAATGGACATCATTCTAAAACTAAGGATAACCTCCTGAGAGGTCAAAAGGTCAAGGTTCTGACAGGCGGATTTTGGGTTCCCAAATGACCCTTAGGGCTAGGAGGGTTAAGTCGTTAATAAATTCTACCGTTGAATAAAAAAAAATCTGAATCGTGGGTAATTTCTGCCTCCAGAGATGGCACCATACAGTGACGGGATTGTATCGACTCCCAGATCTGGGGATAGGTACAGACAAAAAGTATGCAGCATTGAAGGTCCCAGTGAGCACAGTGGCCTCCATCATCTATAAAGTAAAGAAGTTTAGAACTACCAGGTCTGTGGACATTCTCTGGGACTTGGCGGAAGTAATTTGAACTCTACAACACGGGCTCCTGCCTGTCTCCCTGGTGGGGTAGCAGGCTGGCCAGGCTCCCCGGGCGGGGGCCTGGCACACAGGATGCCTCAGCAAAAGCGTCTGCTCGTCGCCCCAGGTCCAAGTAGGCGAACCACCGGCGCCAGAGCACATGCTCCACGACCGGCCCAGGTCCCAGCACCTCCTCCATGTCCAGCCCTCGTCCCAGCACCTGCTCCACGACCAGCCCACGGCCCAGCATCTGCTCCACGTCCTGCTCCACGTCCGGCCCTCGTCCCAGCACCTGCACCCAGCACTTGCTCCACGACCGGCCCACATCCCAGCATCTGTTCCACGACCGGCCCACGTCCCTCTATGCACCTCTATGCCACTGTGGGCTCCTCAGTCAGAGACAGCTGTGATTAAGTTAGGTTTTTAGCCACACTCGGTGTGGTTTATTGTTTGTGTTCATGCCAACGTTCACGGTCCTGTTTTGTTTGTTTTCCCAGTCTCTGTGGATACGCTACATGTTATCTGTCATTCACAGTGTGTTTTATGTTTTGTTAGTTATTCGTTTTTCTTGCTTATTTCAGCACCTTTTGTTTTCGTGTACAGTTTGTGTTTGTTTTTGTCTTGGGAATAAATTTACCTTTTCTTTCAAAATATCTGCATATGGTTCCGTCCCACACCAAGACCGTGATATGTTTTGACAGTATGCAAATGTTAACTTGCTCTTTTTTCCCTTGTTAGTTCAACTTCGACATAATGATTTGTTCACAGCTACATAAATTGAGAGCATACAGATCATCCAAGAGAAACTTAGAAAGTTTGTTTGTACTTACATTGTAGTTGTTTCAGATATAGGTAAGGACATCTTCATGCTAACAACATTGATTTGGTTTGTGTTGTCAAACTGTTAAAAAGTGATTATGGTACTATGTTGATTATTTCATTTATACATACCTGTTTTAAATCTATGCCTTTAAACTGTTTACATATACAGTGGGGCAAAAAAGTATTTAGTCAGCCACCAATTGTGCAAATTCTCCCACTGAAAAAGATGAGAGAGGCTTGTAATTTTCATCATATGTACACTTCAACTATGACAGACAAAATGAGAAAAACAAATCCAGAAAATCACATTGTAGGATTTTTTATAAATTTAATTGCAAATTATGGTGGAAAATAAGTATTTGGTCAATAACAAAAGTTTATCTCAATACTTTGTTGTATACCCTTTGTTGGCAATGACAGATATCAAACGTTTTCTGTAAGTCTTCACAAGGTTGTCACACACTGTTGCTGGTATTTTGGCCCATTCCTCCATGCAGATATAATCTAGAGCAGTGATGTTTTGGGGCTGTTGCTGGGCAACACAGACTTTCAACTCCCTCCAAAGATTTTCTATGGGGATGAGATCTGGAGACTGGCTAAGCCACTCCTGTCACGGTCGTGGTGTGGAGTCGACCCCAGCCTTGATCATCATCAGGTAGATCCCAGTCCTCATATTCCGCCCCTGAATCGTCGGAGGAGAGAGAGTCGGATCCCCAGTCCCCCAACCAGGTGTACTGCGCTCTCCCCCAATGCTGCTCGTTGAATGTCGCTGGTTCTTGATGGTGGTTTATTCTGTCACGGTCGTGGTGTGGAGTCGAACCAAATGCAGACATTTTCGAAAGTGAAGGTGTATTTAATCAAAAAAACAAACAAGTACAAACTACACGAAACTGTCAACGGAAATGAAAGGTTTAACTAACATGAAATAAAGTACAAATAACGTGTAGCGTATTCACTTGAAAATGAATCAAACAAAGGACAAAACCGTGAAGCTGTTGAGACAAGCACAAACAAACAATAAACCACACTGGGTGTGGTGCAAACCTAACCTAAGTAGGCTCCCCAATCGGAGTCAACTGAATGCAGCTGCTCTGACTGGGGAGCCCACAATGGCATAGAGAGGGCTAGAGGCCTCTCTAGCCGGCATGCCCTGAAATGGCCAGGGGCCCGCAGCCAGGGCATGACAACTCCAGGACCCTGAAATGCTTTTTACGAAGCCACTCCTTAGTTGCCCAGGTGGTGTGTTTGGGATCATTGTCATGCTGAAAGACCCAGCCACGTTTCATCTTCAATGCCCTAGCTGATGGAAGGAGGTTTTCACTCAAAATCTCACAATACATGGCCCCATTCATTCTGTGCTTTACACGGATCAGTTGTCCTGGTCCCTTTGCAGAAAAACAGCCCCAAAGCATGATGTTTCCACCCCCATGCTTCACAGTTGAGTTTTTACCAAAAAGTTCTATTTTCGTTTCATCTGACCATATGACATTCTCCCAATCTTCTTCTGGATCATCCAAATGCTCTCTAGCGAACTTCAGACGGGCCTGGACATGTACTGGCTTCAGCAGGGGGACACGTCTGGCACTGCAGGATTTGAGTCCCTGGCAGCGTAGTGTGTTACTGATGGTAGGATTTGTTACTTTGGTCCCAGCTCTCTGCAGGTCATTTACTAGGTCCCCCCGTGTCGTTCTGGGATTTTTGCTCACCGTTCTTGTGATCATTTTGACCCAACGGGGTGAGATCTTCCGTGGAGCCCCAGATCGAGGGAGATTATCAGAGGTCTTGTATGTCTTCCATTTCCTAATAATTGCTCCCACAGTTGATTTATTCACACCAAGCTGCTTACCTAT
>JACXGK010015413.1:0-10425 GCA_016801125.1 Novumbra hubbsi | reverse complement strand
TTTCTCTTCATATTTATGAATTCACTGACTCCCTGGGTCACAGTAACATTTCTCTTCATATTTATGAATTCACTGACTCCCCGGGTCACAGTAACATTTCTCTTCATATTTATGAATTCACTGACTCCCTGTGTCACAGTAACATTTCTCTTCATATTTATGAATTCACTGACTCCCTGGGTCACAGTAACATTTCTCTTCATATTTATGAATTCACTGACTCCCCGGGTCACAGTAACATTTCTCTTCATATTTATGAATTCACTGACTCCCCGGGTCACAGTAACATTTCTCTTCATATTTATGAATTCACTGACTCCCTGGGTCACAGTAACATTTCTCTTCATATTTATGAATTCACTGACTCCCTGTGTCACAGTAACATTTCTCTTCATATTTATGAATTCACTGACTCCCCGGGTCACAGTAACATTTCTCTTCATATTTATGAATTCACTGACTCCCCGGGTCACAGTAACATTTCTCTTCATATTTATGAATTCACTGACTCCCCGGGTCACAGTAACGTTTCTCTTCATATTTATGAATTCACTGACTCCCCGGGTCACAGTAACATTTCTCTTCATATTTATGAATTCACTGACTCCCTGGGTTTTTCCTCCCCTCCAGGCCCATGAGTCTCTGACCAGTGGTCACTTCCCGGCCCCAGAGGACACCCTGCAACACCTGGCTGCGCTGCGTCTCCAGTTCCTCTACGGAGACAAGGCTCGGGTCACCTGGTCTCTGGACAACGTTTACCCTGTAGGGAGGCTTCGTTCCCGCATTCTCAACTACACCAAGGTCTGTGTGTGTGTGAATATGATCTGCTACAAACTGACAATGTATGTTGTTGAATGGGGTTGAGAAACATGAATGTGTTTTATATTAATAACATTCTATGTGATTTGTATCAATAATAATACATGTGATTTGTATCAATAATAATACATGTGATTTGTATCAATAATAAAGTGTTTTTTTACAGGGAGGCACGGCCGGAGGGGCGGGGCCTGGAGGCCACACCCTGGAGAGGAGGCGGACCAGCTTCTTGGACGGAACCCTGCGTCGCAGCGGGCTGAAGACAGGCTCCATGAAGAAACAGAAGATGGAGGAGGAACAGGTACCCTGGTGATTAGAGATGCAGGCCAGCAGCCAGACCATGTCAAACACCAGGCTCTCCTTGTAATCGTGTGGTTTTTCAGATGCTGGAAATGTGGGTGAAGGAAGAAACCTCAGCCACCAGGACCTCCATCTTAGAGAAGTGGTCCCGACTCCAGGGAATGGACCAGCACTCTGCTATGCTGAAGTACATGAATGTCATCAAAGAGTGGCCCGGATATGGGTCCACACTGTTCGACGTAGAGGTACGTGAGTGCATGGGACATTCCTGACCCAGTGTACACTGCCGTGGCCAAAGCTTTCAAGAATGACACAATTATTAATATTCACAGTCTGCTGCCTTCATTTTTATTATGGTAATTTGCATATAAAAAATTAATAAAAAATGCATTTCAGCCCTGCCACAAAAGGGCCAGCTGACATCATGTCAGTGATCCCCTCTCGTTAACACAGGTAAGAGTGTTGACGAGGGCAAGGCTGGAGATCACTCTGTCATGCTGATTGAGTTAGAATAACAGACTGGTAGCTTTTAAATGAGGGTGGGAGCTTGAAATCATTGTTCTACCTCTGTCAAGGAAGAAGGAAACATGTGCAATCATCATTGGTTTGCACAAAAGAGTTTCACAGGCAAGGATATTGCTGCTAGTTTGCACCTAAATCTACCATTTATTGAATTATCAAGAACTTCAAGGAGAGAGGTTCAATTGTTGTGAAGAAGAAATTCCAGAAAGCGCCAGAACCGTCTCCTAAAATGTATTCCGCTGCATAATCGGGGCACCAACAGTGCAGAGCTCAGGAAAGGCCGCAGGCAGGTATGAGTGTGTCTGAACGCACAGTGAAGCAAAGACTGGCCTGGTGTCAAGAAAGGCAGAAAAGAAGCCACTTCTCTCCAGGAGAAACATCAGGGACAGACTGATATTCTGCAAAAGGTACAGGGATTGGACTGCTGAGGACTGGAGTAAAGTTATTTTCTCTGATGAATCCGCTTTCCAATTGTTTGTGGCATCTGGAAAAACTCTTGTCTGGAAAAGAAAAAGTCAGCAATGCCATCAGTCCTGTGTCATGCCAACAGTAAAGCATCCTGAGACCATTCATGTGTGGGGTTGCTTCTCATCCAAGGGAGTGGACTGACTCACAATTTTGCCTAAGAACACAGCCATGAATAAATAATAGAACCAAAACCTCCTCTGAGAGCAACTTCTCCCAACCATCCAAGAACAGTTTGGTGATGACAATGTATTTTCCAGCATGATGGAGCACCTTGCCAAAAGGCAAAAGTGATAACTAAGTGGCTCGGGGAACAAAACATAGAAAATGTGGTTCCATGGCCGGGAAACTCCCCAGAGCTTAATCCCATTGAGAATTTCCTCAAGAGGCTGGTGGACATGACAGGTGAACCCAGGATGTGAAGTATTGTTAGTTAACGGTGCCCCACTCAATGTAAAGGGGGTTTCCTCTATGACCTGTATCTCTCTTTTCTCAGTGTAAAGGGGGTTTCCTCTATGACCTGTATCTCTCTTTCTTCAGTGTAAAGGGGGGTTCCTATGACCTGTATCTCTCTCCCCTCGTTGTAAAGGGGGGTTTCCTCTATGACCTGTATCTCTCTCCCATCAGTGTAAAGAAGGAGGTTTCCCCCATGACCTGTGGTTGAGTGTAAGTGCGGAGAATGTGTCGGTCTACAAGAGAGGAGACCCTAAACCTCTGGAGACCTTCCCCTATGAACACATTATCTTCTTTGGGGCTCCTCAAGCCACCACATATAAGATCACTGTTGACGAGAGAGAGATGTTCTTCGAGACACAACAGGTACATTTCAACACCCAATTAAATAGAACCTTGCTAACTCAGCAGAACTTTACACAAAAGGCATGTGTTGTCTGTTGTGGCTGCTTCTACAGATGTATCAGTTCTGTGGATATTGACTTGATGTTCTGTGGATATTTACATAATATTAAACATCTACCATTGTTTTGGTTTCAGGTTGTAGAAATCACCAAGATAATGAAAGCCTACATCAACATGATAGTGAAGAAGAGATGCAGTGTAAAATCTGTGTCCAGCTACGGCACCAACTGGATCAGGTGATCCTGGTCTGGCCTTCCAATTGAAAATGTCTTTCCAAACGAGTACGATTCAGATTAGGTGACAAGAATCTCTCTTTAACTTCACCTTGATTTGTTCACCCTTGTTTGTAAGAATGTTGTTTGAAAATGTAAATTATGTTACAGTTATTCTCTACATGTGATTGGTTAACGTTTGAATCCCCAACTTTAGGAACCATGTGCCTAATCAGGTGAAGGATTCCGTTTGCCTTTATTGTTTAGACAACAATGCTAGTTATTTTGCTTCCAGAATAGGTAAAGTGATCTGTGGTGAACCATTATTCAAAAGATTAACAATTACTTTTTATGGTCTGTACTTCTGACTGAACCATGAACTAGGTGTGTGAGCCTTATGCATTTGTGTATTTCTAATGACAAGAAGTGATTTGTGTAGTCATAACTGTTTTGGTTTGGAAGCTACTCTGTAGCCAAAGGAATTACGGTCGGCAGTCTTCCACTAAGGTTTGATTAGCAATACGGGTCCATTCCCAGACCACATTTCCAGGGAGTTGCCGCCTTTACATTTCAATGCCTTAAATAATTGTATTTCTTCCGTCCAGTGTGTTATTCGTCTAGTATTAAAAGTTTTGCCTTTCAGGAAATGCGTCCTGCAGAGGTCTGCATCAGGGTAATAACCAGATGGTTATAAGCGGTTATAACACAGGTCGCCATGGCTGTCATTTTATCCAGCGCCTAAAAGGATTAACACCATGTAGTTTTATCTTTGGTGTAATGACACTTGCCTTTTATAAGTCAAATATGAATATTACAAACCAGTATATATTCCAATACTCTGTATATCTACCACATGTAGATTATTATGTATTTATGCTAAAGGCTGTGGTGAATAAACTCAGTGGTTAATATATATTTTCGGCTAATTTCTACAAAACTATTATCGAACGTAGTCTCCAGAATTTTAGTAGTTAATATTTTTTTCCTATTAAATACCTTCCTGTCCCTTTTAGTGCTTTGTGGTTTAAACTGTTCTTCATGAGAATGGTTAATTAAACAAGCATTTTTGTGGCTTGGTATCTCTGGAGGTTTGTTTTGTTTATGATTTTTTACATTTTCTATTTTATTTTCCGCCATTGATTGTGTCGTTATAGTAAGTCATCTTGAGAGGGAGGTTGGGGTATTTATTAGGTGTAATGCAGATAGGCAGAAAGTCAGATTAGGACAGTGCAGACTGCTGGTTCTTGTAGCAATGTATCAAAGATGGAGCCAAACAGATTGACAGAGGTCAGATCTCCATCTTGTAACCTTAAGACATAGGCTATATATCACAGCATTTCCACCAGCCCACTACCCCTCCTGGTCCGGGTCTAAGAACTGAAACAAACTTAATCCTGACCAAAGAATATGCACGGTTAACCAACCAAGCTAAGGTGTGCAACGGCTGATAACATGGAAGTTTGGTAATGTGATCATGTATAATCACAGACTGATAACATGACAATGTGATAATACCATATGTGGTTGCATAATGATAACATGGCAATGTGGTAATATCATGTGTGACCATAAACCGATGACATGACAGAGTGGTAATGTGATAATACCATGTGTGATCTCATACTGACAACATGTCAGTGTGGTAATGTTGTAATACCATGTGTGATCATTGACTAATTACATGACCTGTGTGTTAATGTGATAATTCCATGTGTGATCATTGAGTGATGACATGACAGTGTGGTAACATGATAATAACATGTCCTAGCATGCATGCCTCACCCTGCACCACTGACCCGGTTTTTGATCAGCTCTCTGTGACTGTGGCTAAATTGGCACCCTGTTTCCTATGTAGTGCCCACCTTCCATCACTAGGACTCTCATCTAGTAGTGTGCTATGTAAGTTGTTGGGAGCCATTTGGGATGCAACTGTCTGTGGGTTTCTCTGGTGGGCTGCTGGCAGCTACACCAGAACCAGAACCACCTAGACTGTTACACTCTTCATTATTATTACTGGACTTGTTATGAAATGTCTGCTTGTCTAGAGAGAGAAAAGAAAATCAGAAGGTTTTTTGTGACTAGACTTACAAAATGCTTTAATAAATTATTGTATTTCATAACCTGCTTGGTTTATTTTTCTTCATACCTCCCCACATAGTTAGAACATATTATTGTGACACAGTGAGGATGGTGTTATTGTTGGCTGCATGTCCAACACTAGCCTTTATCCATCTTAAGACCAAAGGTGTGCAGATCATGGTTTGTGCATGTTTATTCCCTAGGCATAGTCTGCTACACTTGTAGAGAACAGGGCTACTGAAGTGATTACTGTGTCTTAGTCTATGTAAAGATAACATTTTATATAACAGCCATATATAAACCTAATGTGAGACAAATACACTACATTCATACTTTACTTGTACTGGGGAAACATCTATTCAGCATCCTTCAGCATAATAACAATTTGGTGACAGGCATTTAGATCATGAGTCAAACTTTGAAGCCTTCAGTGTTTTTCATCATGTAAAATTGATGTATTTCGAATAGATGGTGCTAAAGAACTAGACTACTAGCCCCGGGGCTTTAATCTGGGATCTGGGGACACCCAGGGTTAGGGTTAACCCTCAAAAGTGTGCATGATGTTAGTGGAAAAACTGTTTTAAATTGACTATTAAATAAACTATTTTAAATTAAATAATTTTGAATGATTTTCCCATCCAGCCCCAGTGACAGTCATGTTGTTTCATCAGCGAGCAAATAAGTAAAAGGTTGTCTGTTACTGAAGGGCTATGGCCCAACCTCCAGGGACCTAAGCGTTTTTACTTTAGGGTCCAAAGGGAGAAGATTGGCCCTGCTCTGACCTCTGAAAGTACCACAGCACCACTGCTAGAGGAGTCCAAGCCTCGACATGTCAGCGCTGTTTTGGCGGCAATATGGGGACCTACACAAAATTAGGCTGGTGGTCATAATGACATGGCTGATCGGTGTACATAACCTGCTTGATGTTTTCTAGTTTCTATTCTGGCTGTTGAATTTAGCTAATATGGAACCATGGCTTCATGCATCTATTGAAGCTTCTGTAGATACAATAAAATACATAGAGACTTGGCAGTTAATGATATTCTACCCCACTGTACTGGACGTGTTGTACGTGTGTAACGCAGGTAAAGTAGGATGTAGCAACAAGCCGCTGCCACCCGCTGCTACCCACGTCCAAAACGCCCCTGTGACGTCAATAAAAGCCACCCATCCGCGGCTGTAGACGGCAGTATTGCACAGCCCCCAAAATCTGGAGAAAACATGGGTTGCAAGAAATTGAAGTGCACAAAATACTGAAGACAGATTAGAGACGTTTTTGTTGTTGTTGCAGATTTTTATTAGGATAGCTAGCAAGCTTGACTGTGTTCAAGCGAAAGGAAGAAACATTTGAGAACAAATACAAATTGTAGATACTGCTAGCCATACATTAGCAACCGTGTTCGTCATAGTTTTACAGTTGCAAACAGAAAATGTCCGGGTTTATAAGAAGTTTATCTTTTTTACTTGTTTTCGTAGTTTATTCCTGGACAACAGTCTCCGGTCAGACTTCAGGTCCAGTTAAAAGTAAGTTATCCAGTTAATGTGACTTATAATGCTAACAACAATCTAGCTATTTTCTCCCCAAAGACTTAACTCAGTAAGTGTGTGTGCTTTCCTGTTTTACTAACTTCTTAAACAGTGCGATAGTAATACAAGGAAAATAATGTAAATTAATGGCCAGTCCTCTCTTTGGCAAGTTTTATCTGACTTGGGTTAAGTTTAGGATTTCTTTTTTGTGAAATATGTATTTTACAACGCGTGTGTGTGCGCGTCGGGTGATAACACATGACGTTGTTGATTGTACGGATCATAACGCATCACACCGATATTGTTAATAATGTAGTCCTGTAGTTTCAGTACTGTTAAGACGTATTCAAAAGCACAAGACCGTTAACGTTGTTCTAAAGAAATGAAATATTCTTGGAATTGACTTTAAGATTTAATCTGAAAGAATATTTGCTTTCTGTCTGATTAATATTCACCGACAGTTGTGACATTGGGGCTACTGGTACTAACTAGCTGCTGTTTTCCTTCCAGATTGTGCTTCCAAATCAAACACCACTTGTGAGGACTGTCTGACCAATGTGACGGTAAGAGAACGTCGTCTGAAACACTTGAAAGCCTGTCCGAAATAAGGTGGTTATTTAAGCAGCTATTTCCTTCTTACTTAGCATACCCAGTCTGCAAAATGCGCCTACATTTAAAATGTGTACATTATGGAAGTTAAATATTACTGTAGTTTTGGTTTAAATAAATACAAATATCCATAAATTATAAACCTTCCATCATAAGCACATTTAATCCAACTTCTGTAGTGTCTGCGATTTATAACATGGTCTGTGATGTAAATAAATGAAATATCTAATGTTCATGAGTATTCAGAACATTTATACAGTACTGTGTAGAGGCACTTTTGACAGCGATCACAGTTTCAACTCTTCTTGAGTATGCCTCTACCAGCTTTGCACAACTGGACTGGACCCATTCTTTTTTGAATATTCTCTCAATCACCGGGCTTTGGCTGGGCTACTTAAGGACATTTACAGTTTTGTTCTGAAGCCACTTCAGTGTTGTACTTTGAGTTGTGGTTTTAAGAGATTTAGATTCACCCGAAACTGAGTTCCTTTGTGCTCAGGATTTATTCAAAGACCTTTTTGTATTTTTCTCTGTCGTTTGCTCATCATTCTTTTGAACCTGACAAGTCTCCCAGTCCCTTTCGGAGAGAAGCAACCCCATAGCATGGTGCTCCCACCTTCATGTATCACTCTAGGATGGTATGACACTGTTTTTGCCAGACACTAAAAGTAAAATTTTGGTCTCATCAGACAAGAGAACCTTTTTCCTCATAGACCATCAGGTGGCATGTCATATTCCTTGTTTTAAATGGCTTCCGTTGGCGTGGATTTTTCTAGTTAAACAAATGAAACTGAGTGTCTCTTAGTCAATAACTGCTATTCTGAGCTCATGGGGAAAACTGAGTAACACAGTGTAATGCAACCTTGCTGAACCTTCTTGGGCAAATTGCTGTACATGAGCCAAATAATTGTGACCACTTAGGTGAAGCAAACAATGTTCATCTCCTAACAAGGGCACATTACAATCAGTTCTCGTAGTTACTGTGTTGGATTTAAGAGAAATGGGCAGGAGTAAAGACATGTCACATTCCTCCCGTAACAGCTCAGGTCTCTTATTCATGGTTACAAGAGGGGCATTGCACCCTGCTACATATGGGTCTGCATAGTCGCCAATGCACCTGTTATCTTTCATTTGCACCAAACCAGGTTGACCGATTGATATCTCTGAAGTTTAATTGACCTGGTATTATACTGTGATGATTGTGTGTTCCATTAAACTTTTTTAGCAGTGTATATAATACATTACATGGTCTATGAATATTTTACAGTATCTGTGATTCATAACGTGGCCAGTGCTGTGTCTCGTAGTGCCTGTGATTCATAGTGATTTATGCCAGGACAAATAGGAGGTTGTCAATGGTCTATTATCCTCCAATAAAACAAGGTTTATCCTACTGAATCCCCTTGTATGGAATGCTCCACCCTGTTCATCCAGTCTATGACAGTCACAACTCTGTGGTGCAGTGTCTATGGTGCAGGTCAACCCTGCAGTGTGTGGACTACCCCGTCCGGACCATTCTGCCCCCCAAAAGCCTGTGTTCCCTACCAGAGGCTCGATGGGGACTCTGCTGGGGTAAGTATTATTACTACCTACTGTTCTACTACGGATGGATTCTATGTTTTAACTATAGTAGTATTGGACGTCTCATCATATAGAAAAGAGAAACTAAAATGTTGGGATGCAGTGTCAAATGCTAATAAAAACCGAATGCAATGATGTGCAAATAATGTAATCCCTATATTTAATTGAAAGTAGTACAAAGACAAGATATCAAATGTTGAACCAGAGAAATGTTTACCGGTTCTGGCTTGATGTAGGATTTCAGCTGCTCCACGGTTCGGAGTCTCCATTGTTGTCTCTTTTTGTTTCATAATGTACTTAATGTTTTCAATGGGTGACAGGTCTGGATTGTAGGCAGGATTGTTTAAGCTCCTGGAATCTTTTACTACGAAGCCATGCTGTTGAAATACAGAATGTGGTTTGGCGTTGACTTGCTGAAGAACAACAATTACAAAACTAGAAAAAGGACGATTCCAAGGAAACTGTAAAGTGGGGTTGCTTTCGGACCTGCTGTCTCTGGTGTTAACACAGATTATCTGGCCATCTCCCAAATACAAAAACAAAGATATGTCCCATTAGCTAGCTAATGCATGGCCTGGGAAATTTGTTTACGTAGCTAATGCATTCTGGAAAGTTTGTTTACGTAAGTTGCAGGGCAACTAGCGTTTTCTGTGGCTAGCTACCCTTCGGCCAGTGTGGCTAGGTTTTCTGCCACAAAAACGTGAATATTTCTTAAACCTTGCAATGAAACCTTACACAAACAATAACGCAATCAGAAACAAGATGCTCATTTTGGTACCTGTCATGTCTCCGTAGTGCAAGAACTGTAGGAGGAGTTAGGGTGGCTATAATAAATAAATAAATATGTGAGATTACATGAAGTGGGGCAGAGAAGGTGGTGCTTCTGGATCTCTTATGTATGCTTTCTTCTTTGCAGGAAGGAGTTTTAACTTGCATTTGTGAATGCAGCGATGTACAGGGTTCAGACAGTGGGTTTAGAAAGTATTCCTGAGCCCATGCAGTGTTTTCCACTATAGAATCGTGTCTGGTTTTAATGCTCGGCCGCCTGAGGGCCCAAAAATCACTGCCATCCAATATTAGTTTTTAACATTTGATATGTTGTCGTTGTACTATTTTCTATTGAATATAGAGTTTAATTGATTTTATTTTTCATTTTACCCAGTCTCACAACTTTTATGGAAACAGGGTTGTAGATTAACAACAGCAACCATACCGACCACTTAGAACATGAGTGTTGTTGACATCCTTCATTATGATAGATTATCCTATACTAGAGGATAGATTATCCTATACTAGAGGATAGATTATCCTATACTAGAGGATAGATTATCCTATACTAGAGGATAGATTATCCTATACTAGAGGATAGATTATCCTATACTAGAGGATAGATTATCCTATACTAGAGGATAGATTATCCTATACTAGAGGATAGATTATCCTATACTAGAGG
>JACXGK010015412.1:0-10430 GCA_016801125.1 Novumbra hubbsi | reverse complement strand
TCACGGTTTGTCTCTGTTTAATTCTGTTTCAAGCGAATGCTTTACATGTTTTCTGTATATCGTTTTTATGTTAGTTAGTCCTTTCATTTTACGTTTACAGTCCGTGTAGAGTTTGTTTGTTTGTTTTGGGATTAAATACACCTTTTGTTTGGAAATATGTCTGCGTATGGTTCCGCCTCACTACAACACCGTGACAGATACAGTCTATTTTATTTATATTAGATATTCCCTATAATGTGCACTACATTTCAGCAACCTATGGCTCCAACTTGACCAAGGGATGAATTCAATGAATCCCATAATTGAACCGTAACACTTTTTTCTTCTTGTAAAAGTTACTCACAGACAGGTCTTGGTTACAATATAAAACACAGCTACACTAATTGTTAATGCAAATTAAAAAAATATTAAAGACATTTCAAAGCATTGCTATAGCAGGTTTGAATGAATCACAGCACTGTTCGCCATCTCTCAAATTATTTCTTTCATATATTGTTGCAACAATTGTTTGAATAAGTATAGTGGGAGAAAGCCTATCCTCAAAAATAGTGCAATACATGGAATAGGTTAAATTTGGTCTACAGTGTTGATACTGCTGCTTAGAGGGAGATTATGTACTTATGTCCAACTGTACTTATTCTGTAATTAATGTTTCAATAGTTGGTGGTGGCAGAAACACATAACATCCACATGCAATGAGATATAAACAAGTTTATATTCATTAGAAACCCAAAAAAAGCTAACAGACTGGGAAACGGTGAGGGAACTTGTTTACAGGTTTAAGAAGAAACACTTGCATATTGGTATCCCTAGCCTTATTCTTATTTTAGATAAGACACAGGATGAGACACTAGATAAGAATTGACATACACTTGGCCCAAACATTCACAGACAGCCGTAGCTATGTCTTAATTTACAACCGACCCCAGTGCAGTGGCAAATGACTAAAGGTGCAGAGTATAGGGTAATGAGTGTTGTTTGGGATGGTGTAGAGTAGCACTACCCTGATAAAAAGGAATAAAAAGTCTGCAAGTCATACTATTATCTCCCTCTCTACAGTACAGCATTTTTACATCATATTGAACGATATAAATGATGTATTTAGATCACTTACATTTTTCACAGATCACATGAGCATCAATGTTGGTATTTCAAAAATAACTATTGTTTTCCAAATGGGATATGTAGAGGACAGCTTATGCTGTGAAATTCAAATGCGCTTTAGATTTTAGATTTGGTTAATGAGATCTTGTGTTTTTCTTACACAAATGTATCATTGCTAACATTAGTAATTAGTACATAAAGTAGCAGTGCTACGGTGAAAGGCCCCTTTAACACATGAAACAGTATATGCTTTTTTCAACTGAGTATGGGGATGTAGATTACCACGAGGTGATTATATTCAATGAATTCCAGAGTATTTAGGAAATAGAATGTCCTTTGTATAGTTTATCCACATGCAATATGGCTTCAAGCAATATCTAAAACTAATATTTAAACATGAAATATTTTCTTGCTCACCTTTTCATTTAGGTCTTTATCTCTCTCTACCTCTTTCTCTTTGTAGGCCATCTCTTTCCCCTCATCTGTCTTTTTCTCAGTATTTGACTCCTGGTCCTTTCTGAATATTGAACAACTTGTTCTCCCCTTCTCCCCTTTCTCTTCCCCTTCTCTACACCCGTGGCCACACTCTTTCCCTTCTACCCTAGACTCCGTTGCGCCTGTCTGTCTTCCCTCTCCAGTTGTTCCCTCCTGTCTTTCTTCTCTCTGGGGCTCTAGTATATTTCCTGACTTGGTCTTATTCAGTGGGTCAGAGTCTGTAGTTGTTCCATCTGCCGACACAGGCTGTTGCTGTGAATTAGTAGAGGTACAAGAGCTTGACTCTGTGTCTGCTTTGGAAGTGTTGTCTGTTCCTTCCTCATTCTTCTGTTCATTCTGAAACACCTCCTCCCCTCCTTCCTTCTCATGTTCTCCAACATTGTCTGGGGTGTTGTTAGGTGTAGATAGGGGTGAGTCACTTTCTGCTGCCCCACCTTCCTCTCCACTTGACTTCCTGTGTCGTCTTGAAGGTGGGCGTCGCCTGATAGAGACACGGACTCTTCCCTATGGATGCAAAACACAGACCAATCAAACAGCATACATGATTTGACATTGCATACAGTCATGTGAAATAAGTGGGACACGCCCTAAAATATTTCGGGACATATCAATATTTGATCTTCTTTCAAACAATATCTATAGATAAAGATTATGTAATAAGACAAAAGAACAAAAGAACAGACCTTGTTGATGCTGGGCAGTAGGGATTCTTCAGTGGTTTTTGCTGGGTTCTCAAAGGTGTTGGGTATCTCTTCCTTGTTCTGCAATCGAGCTGGGGGCACCCTACTAACTGGGGAAATGGGGTTTGCCATAGCAACAGGAGGGGTGGAAAAGCAGGGAGAGACGGGGGAGAGGGAGGCGAGCGGCATTCTCTGCCCAGGGCTCTTAGGAGAGGGCAAGAGAGCTGCAGGGGGTATTACCAGGTTTGCCTGGTAGAAGAGAGGCAGGAAGTGGAGAGTGAGACAGACATACAATGACAGGAATTAGAGGGATAGAAAGACAGAGAGAATTGTACAGTGTTATTAAACACTATCTTAGCTCACTGAAGTAAAACAGGATTGGAAACTCTTCACTTTAATGTATGGCGTAACACACATACTTTTTACTTTATTTATGAGGACGTTTTGGTGACCAAAATGTAGTTCTATTAGAAATTAAATGGAAAACTAACACTAATCTTAACCCAAAAAATCCTAACCCTAAGTATAAACTTAACCTCAGCCTAGCCCATGCTGCCACAAGTGATCAGAGGCAACGTCTGGAAATGGGTGAACATTTATTACTCATTATTGGGTGCAGGAATTACAGTGTTATAAAGAACATCTTTATTTGCTTTCAGATAAGGATTGTGCTATGTATGATGGGATTAGCACTACAAATTGACTTCTTAACATTGGCCTCTTCTTGTCTTCTATTGTAGGTCTTGTTCTTATTTGGTGTTTTTTGTTTAGTTGATTAGGTTTATTTATGCCACCTGTGTTTGTACTCACCTGCTTTGTTGTAGCTAATCATTATGTGTATTTAGTTCAGTCCTTTTCTGCCAGTCCTTGACGATTACTGTTTGTCATCAGACAAAATCTTTTTTGTTTTTTCTGCAAAAGTTGGTACTCGTGCAGTCAATTGCTTTTAATGCAGATGAAACCGATGATATGTGCTATTTAAATGAGCTGGGATGAATGTAGTAAAATATTTCTTTGCATAAGAAATTGCTTCCAATGTAATGACATGTTTTCTAGGGAGTTACTTACTTTTTTTTTTTTTTTCTTGTAACCTACCCCATAAACAGTGGGCCGCCTTCAAAGAATGACTGACAGGTCGGTCGAATAAGAAAATGCCAGTACATCTTTCCCAGTTACAAACAAGATGTTGCATAAAAAGCTATTTGTTTGTTAGGGGACAACATTGTTGGCATCCATCAGCTAGATTTTCAGTAAATGTTTTTGCAGTGTGAAGGGTAGAAAAAGAAGCAAGGATTACTGCCAAATAGATACAAGATGAACTTCAAGGTGAAGGTATATCAGTTTCAACTCACACCATGTGTCACATTTTGAGCGAAAGTGGGCTCCATGGAAGAAGACCCACATTAAAATGCATATTGACAAGCCACAATGTCCTTTTAAACAGATTAGTAAAAACTGGAGCTTTCAAAGTAAAGAACACCATATCTACAGTGAAACACGGATGAGGCTTGGTTATGTGATGGGGCTGCTTTGCTGTGTCTGGCAGTTTACTTGAGTTTGAAGGGTAGAGTCGTCGTCTGCCTGGCTCTGGGTCAAAACTGATAAACTTTAAAAATGCATATTGTGCATATGCTATTGTAGGCTAAATACCCTGCTTTGCTACCTAAGCAATATGAGTTACAGAAGGGCTGCCTAACCCCGTTCCTGTGAAGATCTAACCTCCAACTCTAATTTGCACACCTGATTCTAATAATTTGCTGGATGATAAGCTTAATCATGTTCGTTACAAATTGTGATTGTGTCCATTATGTACTGTCTGAGGTTATATAGCAATGCCCATTTACCTCTTGAACCATCCCAGTTGGTATTCATTGCCCTCTCATTATAGATTTTTTCTGTCACAACCTAAAGGATGAGCAGAGATGGGTACCGGTCCCTAAATCCTTGACTGAGTCTGCTGATCAATATCAATGTCTGGGTGGACATTTGCCATGTGCGAACTGCGAACTGTGATATTCGAGGATTACAGCTGTCTATAGTGTAACTGTTTCACATTCACGTCATCATTTGGCCTCTTTTTATGTGCATATTGTTGTAGGGCGATTTACACAAATTTGCATTGAAATGCGCACCTTATTCATATCTCAAGATTGGTATACGCTCAGAAATTAAGTTATGTCTAATAATGTGAAATGACACAGAGAAAAAGTATTGAACACGCTTACTGATGTTTTTTCAATACTTTGTACAAAAGCCTTTGTTGGTAATGACAGCTTTGCTCTGGTGTGATTGTGGCCTATTCTTCCGCACAGATTCTTCCCTTCAAATATTGAAGGTTCCGTGGGCCTCTTCTATGAATCTTGATCTTCCGTTCTTTCCATAGATTTTCAATGGGATTTAAGTCAGGTGATTGGCTGGGCCATTCTAGCAGCTTTATTTTCTTTCTTTGAAACCATTTGAGAGTTTCCTTGGCTGTGTGTTTGGGATCATGTTCTTGCTGAAATGTCCACCCTTGTTTCATCTTCATCATCCTGGTAGATGGCAGCAGATTTGTGAATGCCTTAGTAAATTTGCCCATTCTTCCTTCCTTCAATTATGTGAAGTTTGCCAGTACCATTTGCTGAAAAGCAGCCCCACACCATGATGTTCCAACCTCTGTTGGTATGGTGTTTTTAGGGTGATGTGCAGTGCCATTTGTCCTCCAAACAGGATGACCACACTATATTCTCCCAGTATTTCACAGGCTTTTCCAAATGTTGTACAGAAAACCTTAATCGCCCTTTTTTTTCAGCAATGGAGTCTTGCGTGGTGAGCGTGCATACAGGCCATGGCGTTGGAGTGCATTACTTACTTTTTTCTTTGAGAAAACAGTACCTGCTAATTCCAGGTCTTTTTGAAGCTCTCCACAAGTGCTCCTTGGATCTTGGACAACTCTTCTGATTTTCACTCCTTGTGAAATCTTGTGAGGAGCACCTGATCGAGGCAAATTTATGGTGAAATGATTGTCTTTCCACTTCTGTATTGTGACCCCAACAGTGTTCACTGGAACATTCAGAAGCTTAGAAATGCGCCTGTAACCAAAGCCATCGTTATATTTTGCAACAATTAGGTTGCGAAGGTCTTGAGACAGCTCTTTGCTTTTACCCATCATGAGATGTGTCTTGTGTGACACCTTGGCAAGGAGTCCTTTTTTGTAGGCCATCAGTTGGGACTGAACCAGCTGATATTAATTTGCACTGACAAGGGGTTAGATTGCTCTTTAATTACTGATAGATTTCAGCTGTTGTCTTAGCTTTCCATGCATTTTTTCCCGTCCCCTTTCTTCATATGTTCAAAACATTTTCCCTGTGTCATTTCACATTATTACACATAACTTAATTTCTGAACTTATTTGTTTTGGTTGCTGTATGTTGCTGTAGGTTGTATGTATGGATTACTTAGGTTGTTGCAAATTTCATATCAGTAGCACCTTTGAAAATATATTTCAGCAAAAAATGTTGACTAGTTCAATACTTATTTCACACGAAAAGGTGTGGCTCTCTGCTTAAGTCATGTGGAGCGTGTCTTACATTATGGCTTACCAGAATTTAACCTTATCAATTCTCCTCAAATCTGCCACCAAAGTCCAAGTAATTTGAACACCCACACCCACAAAAGAAATTGAAGAAACAGGGTATAGATTCAACCAAAAAACATGACTACACTGAAAGAAAGGGGGCAGAAACAACACAAACAGCTGTGTCTGCTGAAACCCAAAAATGAATGACAACAGAAGATGTTGAATATAAAAACAAACAAGACCCTTCCAAAGAAACAACGAATATATTCTATAAATTTCAATGCAAATGTGCTACACGTATAATTATGTGTTTATGCATTGCAGATCAAAGCTACCTTTTTATACTGATGGTGTTTCTATTGCAGCAGCCATTGAAATAACAATGTTCCGTCAAATTGAGGAACTTCAGATTTTGTAAAAATAAAAGGTGTGCATTATTCCCCACCCTCCCATAATACAGAATATCTACAGTGGGGAGAACAAGTATTTGATACACTGCCGATTTTGCAGGTTTTCCTACTTACAAAGCATGTAGAGGTCTGTCATTTTTATCATAGGTACACTTCAACTGTGAGAGATGGAATCGAAAAACAAATAAAACAAGAAAATCACATTGTATGATTATTAAGTAATTCATTTGCATTTTATTGCATGACATAAGTATTTGGTCACCTACCAACCAGTAAGAATTCCGACTCTCTTTTTCTTTAAGTTTTTCTATTAACTGCACCTGTTTGAACTCGTTACCTGTATAAAAGACACCTGTCCACACACTCAATCAAACAGACTCCAACCTCTCCACAATGGCCAAGACCAGAGAGCTGTGTAAGGACATCAGGGAAAAAATTGTAGACCTGCACAAGTCTGGGATGGACTACAGGACAATAGGCAAGCAGCTTGGTGAGAAGGCAACAACTGTTGGCGCATATATTAGAAAATGGAAGAAGTTCCAGATGATGGTCACCCTCGGTCTGGGGCTCCATGCAAGATCTCACCTTGTGGGGCATCAATGATCATGAGGAAGGTGAGGGATCAGCCCAGAACTACATGGCAGGACCTGGTCAATGACCTGAAGAGAGCTGGGACTGCAGTCTCAAAGAAAACTATTAGTAACACACTATGCCGTAATGGATTAAAATCCGGCAGCGCACGCAAGGTCCCCCTGCACAAGCCAGCGCATGTCCAGGCCCGTCTGAAGTTTGCCAAAGATCATCTGGATGATCCAGAGGAGGAATGGGAGAAGGTCATGTGGTCTGATGAGACAAAAATAGAGCGTTTTGGTCTAAACTTTACTCGTCGTGTTTGGAGGAAGAAGAAGGATGATTACAACCCCAAGAACACCACCCCAACCATGAAGCATGGAGGTGAAAACATAATTCTTTGGGGATGCTTTTCTGCAAAGGGGACAGGACGACTGCACCGCATTGAGGGGAGGATGGATGGGGTCATGTATCGTGAGATCTTGGCCAACAACCTCCTTCCCTCAGTAAGAGCAGTGAAGATGAGTCGTGGCTGGGTCTTCCAGCATGACAACGAACCGAAACACACAGCCAGGGCAACTAAGGAGTGGCTCCGTAAAAAGCATCTCAAGGTCCTGGAGTGGCCTAGCCAGTCTCCCGACCTGAACCCAATAGAAAATCTTTGGAGGGAGCTGAAAGTCTGTATTGCCCAGCGACAGCCCGAAACCTGAAGGATCTGGAGAAGGTCTGTATGATGAAGTGGGCCAAAATCCCTGCTGCAGTGTGTGCAAACCTGGTCAAGAACTACAGGAAACGTATGATCTCTGTAATTGCAATGAAAGGTTTCTGTACCAAATATGAAGTTCTGCTTTTCTGATGTATCAAATAAATATGTCATGCAATAAAATGCAAATTAATTACTTAAAAATCATATGATGCGATTTTCTGGATTTTTGTTTTAGATTAGGTCTCTGACAGTTGAAGTGTAGACTATGATAAAAATGACAGACCTCTACATGCTTTGTAAATAGGAAAACCTGCAAAATCGGCAGTGTATCAAATACTTGTTCTCCCCACTTTACCTTATACAGGGCATCCAGAAAGTATTCACAGCTCTTATATTTTTTACATTTTGTTATGTTACAGCATTATTCCAAAATGTATTCAATTTAAAATTCTACACACAATACTCCATAACGATAAAGTGAAAAAAAGTTGAGAAATTTTTGCAAATCTATTAAAAATAAAAAAACATCACATGTAGATATGTTTACATGCCTTTGCCATGACACTCAAAATTGAGCTCAGGTGCATCCCGTTTCCACTGATCATCCTTGAAATGTTTCTACTACTTGATTGGAGTGCACCTGTGGTAAATTCAGTTGATTGGACATGATTTGGATAGGCACACCCCTGTTTATATAAGGTCCCACAGTTGACTGTGCATGTCAGAGCACAAACCAGGCCTCAAAGTCCAAGGAATTGTCTGTAGACCCCGAGACAGGATTGTGTCGAGGCACTGGGAAAGGGTACAGAAAAATGTCTGCTGCATTGAAGGTCCCAATGAGCATTGTGGCCTCCATCCTCCATAAATGTAAGAAGTTTGGAACCACCAGGACTCTACCTAGTGTTGGCCGCCTGTCCAAACTGAATGATCGGGGCAGGAGGACCTTAGTCAGGGAGGTGACCAAGACCCCTATGGTCCCTCTGACAAAGCTCCAACGTTGCACTGTGATAAGAGGAGAACCTTCCGGAAGGACAACCATCTCTGCTGCACTCCACCAATCAGGCCTGTTTTGTAGAAGGGCCAGACGGAAGCCACTCCTCAATAAAAGACACATGACAGCCCGTCTGAAGTTTGCCAAAAGGCCATGAGAAACAAAATGCTCTGGTCTGATGACATAAAGATTGAATGCCAAGCATCATGTCTGGAGGAAACCAGGCACCGCTCATCACATGGCCAATACCCTCCCTACAGTGAAGCATGATGGTGGTAGCATCATGCTGTGGAGATTTATTTCAGCAGCAAGAACTGGGAGACTAGTCAGGATTGAGGGAAAGATGAATACAGCAATGTATAGGGACATCCTTGATGGAAACCTGCTCCAGATCGCAATGGACCTCAGACCGGGGCGAAGGTTCTTCTTCCAACAGGACAACACCCCTAAGCACACAGCCAAGATAACAAAGGACAACTCTGCGAATGTCCTTGAGTGGCCTAGCCAGTGCCCAGACTTGAACCCGGTTGAACATCTCTGGAGAGATCTGAAAATGGCTATGCACCGAGGCTCCCCATCCAACCTGATGGTTCTTGAGAGGTCCTGCAAAGAAGAATGGGAGAAACTGACCAAAAATAGGTGTTACAAGCTTGTAACACTTTTGGCCTTGCTGCCAAAAGTGCTTCAACAATATATTGAGCAAATGCTGTGAAAAAACGTGTGTACATGTTTATAATTGTGTTTTTAATTTTTGCAAATCTATTAAAAATATGAAACCAAATGTTTTCACTTTGTCATTATGGGGTATTGTGTGTATAGTTGTGAGGAAAAAATGAATTTAATCATTCTGGAATAAGGCTGTAACAAAACAAAATGTGGAAAAATTGATGCGCTGTGAATCCTTCCAGGATGCATTGTACACCAACTGCATGTCTGGCTTAATGGTTGTTGTATACAATATACAATATGTGTAACGGTTCCTTGGAGGCAGGACACGGTGAGCAGAGAGAGAAGGGTACATTCTTTTTTTGTTTTCTTTCTTTCAACTATTTACTCAACTTAAGCAAACATAAGCGAGTCAAACCGCAACTGCGGAGTAGCAAAACTGGCTAACACCAATAAAGAACCAGCCTGAACTGACAAACTGAAGAACTTAAATATACCCCCCAATCAGGGAAAAACATACACAGGTGCACCTGATTGGGGAGAAACACTCTGGAATGTGTTAGGTCCTGACTGTGAGCCACGGGCCCATAGAGATGGCCCCCAGCCAAGACTTCACAGCTTTTCTACACTGCTAAAAAATAATTCTCTTTACTGTTGACAGTATGAAATATGTAATGATATTTTAGTTATGGGTAAGTTTAATATTATACGGATGAAGTAGACATTATAGGTCCATGGCCCCGAGATTGAGGCGAGGACACTGTGCTCAGTAAAACACGGGCGAAGGGGCGGCTTCGTATCGAAATCTAGGTTGAAGGCCTGATACGAGGCGGCGAACTCGTATCGAATTTAGAGGTTAAAGGCCAGGAGACTTAATCTCCGAACTCTTAGAAGGTGGCGGTTCCTCCTGTCGGTTGACGGGCCGGCAGACCCAGCAGCGTGGCGACGCCAATAGGGGCGCTGGGTGCAAGTCCCGAGGAGTGTGGAACCTCAAAAAACGATTTTGGGGATCGGAGGCCCGTAGTGAATACGCTGCAAATCACCAGTATAGCTGTGGAATTCATTATTAAAGAGATTGGGTGTTGGACTGAAATCATGTCATTGAGGAGTAGACTCCTAAAAAGTAGGCTCGAGGGTTAATAAGTTACTTGGGGCATTCCATAAGAAGGAGGGGGGTCAGGAAGTTAGGAGGATAAGACAAAGGACACTGTTTATCTAGAAACCTATAGATTAACTTTTAGGCTGACCA
>JACXGK010015411.1:0-10431 GCA_016801125.1 Novumbra hubbsi | reverse complement strand
GTAGGTTGCGTGTGATATGTGTGTGATGTAGGTAGTGTGTGTAATGTAGGTAGTGCGTGTGATATGTGTGTGAAGTAGGTTGCGTGTGATATGTGTGTGATGTAGGTAGTGTGTGTAATGTAGGTAGTGCGTGTGATATGTGTGTGATGTAGGTAGTGTGTGTGATGCAGATAGTGCGTGTGATGCAGGTAGTGTGTGTAATGTAGGTAGTGCGTGTGATGTAGGTAGTGCGTGTGATGTAGGTAGTGCGTGTGATGTAGGTAGTGCGTGTGATGTAGGTTGTCTGTGTGACGTAGGCGTGTGCTGTGGCCGTACCATGTTGTTGGCCTCACTCTCGTGGATCTTGGCCTGCAGTGACTGGACCTGGAGCTGGGCCTTCTGCAGCTCACTGACACACTGACCAGCCGCACACTCATACTGGTTCAACTGGCTCTGCTGTTCCTCGATCAGCGTCTGGAATTCACATGGAAACACGCGTGTTACCACACTGTACGGTCCCCGTCGGTACAACTTCCTTCTCTCACAAATGAAAACTAAGGAAGCAATCAAGACAACAGTTTAGATAAGTTCACCCAAGCCTGACAACCATGAATACTTTACAACCTCGTCCCACCCAGACCTGGAGACAAGAATATTTTGAAAACAATTGCACAGACCATCGCTGGTAGGGAACTGTACAGTACATGGGAAGGAAAATGTTTTATTCACTTAGCTGTGGATCTTGTTTAAATCAGATGCCTCCTGAGGATATTCTCTCGCCATCTCTTAAAATCTCTTTGTTCTTGTGTTAAGTGCCTTCTGCTCCCTGTCCTAACTTACATAACCGTTGCGTTACCATCTACAGCATGTACACATGAGAACACTGAAGTCACATACTATATTTAAAAGATCACCGACAAACATGGAACATATATAGGAGGTATGTGGATTGTCATCATAAAACAACCAAACCTCATTATTCTCTATATATAAAGTGGAGGTCAACGGAGCTATACATCTTATTTCCATGTCCAAGCCCAATTCATATGGTTTAATCCAGAGTGGCACAGAGAAATACAATGCATGCCATGGGAATATAATCACTTTGAATTCTAAAGTCCATTCTAGTATTTCTACTTCTATGGTTCATGCTAAAACATATTACCATCTTCTAGTAGCCCACCGGCTTTGAAACAAAGGCCTGGTTTGACATTAAACAGAGGTAGCATCAGGCCGCTAGCCTACAGGGCTTTTTGCTGCTCTAGAAATAGGCCAATGGTGGTGGTGTCACCCCACATCTCCATGATCTAACCTAATTTAGCTAGCTGGGCTGGCTGAGGCCTGAAATCACATTCACATGATGGGACATTGATGAAAACACAGACACAAAATTGTATGTTGTTCTATAGGCCTGAGACTGACTACTCTTTTTGACATTCCAGAGCATTTCTTATTACCAGAGACGATGTGATTTAAAGAGAAACGGGGATAGGACGGAGGGTTGTCCAATCTGCTCCAGAAAGGATTTGGATGGATTTTAGTAGAAGAGAAATATATCGATATACTACTAATAAACTATTTTCTAATCTCCTATGTTGCCATACTTCGTGGTCACAGATTGGCAGGCGGCAGTGATTAACGCCACAGTGGAGATGACAGGGTCCCATCAGGTGGGGTCATGCTCCAAGGTGGTGGTTCATCCATGACAGCTCCACCCACCAAGCACGTACACACATTAGTATGGATGACTGGCCAGAGAGCTCGACATGAGAATCACTCACTGGTTTCACACGCAGTCACACACACACAATTTGCATCAAAGCACAGTCAAATCAACAATGACCTTATAGACATGTGCAAACATACATTCCCGCACAGCCATATGGACATCTCCCGCATCCCCTCTGTAAAGGGGAAAGAAGAGGTTTAAGAGACGGACAGCTGGTTTATCCTGCTAATTAGCCCGGAACATGAAAGGACCAGGCATGTTCTCACGGTTGAAGAGACCACTCTGTTTGCTGAATGAACAGAAACACGGTGAACCGCTCAGCCTTCTGGAAACATCTCCACATCTACAGAGGGGATTTTTGTTTTTTTAAAACAATAATATCTGTGTGTAAAATATGGCATCCTCATGAAAGAGATGGTTTCAGGTTTTAGAGCTGTTGTACCTGGTGGGGCTGTGGGGGAGGACACTCATGGTACAGATCCTCCCACAGCTCCTCCAGCTCAGACAGGCCCAGTACCCTGTCCATCCCTCCGTCCAGCCTGTTCAAAGGGGCCTCCAGGTGGGCGATATGGCCATGGGTCTCTGCCTCTCCGTTCTGACCTCCGTACGGCACAACCGGGGTCGGTTCTTGGAAGCCCAGCCGGGAGCCTCCGTTGCTGGGGCTCTGTCTGAGAAGCACAGGCAACCTGCTCCCCTTTGGGCTCTGGACGGGCCGGTACGCACAGTTTTGGACCAGACAGAGGGCCAGGGAGAGGTGGGAGGTCGTTCTCAGTGTAGTTTCCATGTGGTGCTCCTCAGAGAGGGAGTCAGAGAAGCGCTCTTCCAGGGGGTCCCTGAGGTACCCTGGTCCCTCGTCCCCATCTTGGATAACAGACAGCTGGGTTGATTCTCCGGCTAAGTCCAGGGAGTCAATTGAGGGGCTGGAGCTGGCCCGGCCCGCCAGGGTACGGTCACTGTCTGAAGCCCGGGACTGGGGCTTGGACCCAGGGACAAGCGTGAGCGAAGAAGGTGTTCCTTCTGGATCTTCCTCCCCTCCCTTTCCCTTTTCTCCCCCGATCACACTTCCTCCTCCAATCACGCTGGCCGAATACCTCGTCGACGGGCCACAGGAGATACTTCGTGCCAACTTCCTGGGTACTTTGCACACCGCCTCGTAGTCCGAGTCAGCCACCCGCCATGCCGTGCACCCCCGGCACCTCCTGGGTGATGGCGTGACGGTCCCACAGCGATGTGGTCGCACGGCCTCAGGCCCCGGGCAGTGTGGGGGGTGCACATGATGACCCCCCGACTCCAAGCCTCCCTCTGCCCAGGACTCGTACAGCGAATACACCAAGTCCTCCTGGAGCAGGGCACAGTACCTGGCGTGGGTCAGACCGGACATGTCCACCACGCCATCCCCCTGCGCGCCTCCCCCTGCATCCTCGGGCCCGGCCCCTCCGGTGCCCCCTTCCTCCTCCTCCTCCTCCCCGTTGGTCTTCCTGTAGAGCCCGCTGACGAGGCCCCTCAGACGGTGTTTCTCCTGGAGCAGCCTCTGAAGCCGTTCGATGGACAGCGCCTCCACGCGGGCGATCACCGTGTCGAACCGGTACATGCGGTCCAGCGCGAAGGCGCACTTGGAGCAGGCGAACTCTCCGCGGCCGTCGCGGATCAGCTCTCGCCCGAGGGCGTGGGACAGGAGCACCTGCAGGTTGAGTTTGGAGGACGGGTGGAAGATCCATCGCCGTTGGTTGCCGCAGAGCTCCCGTGCACAGATGCGACACGCCTCCTTCATTCTGACATCCAGCATTCCACAAGCGTGCGCGCTCGCTCACACACACACACACACACACACACACACAGAGGTTCAGCCTGTTCCCGTTGAAGATCCTCCTCAAGACTGGCTGAGTGGCATTCTCATATCGCCGGAGGTCTCCCTCCACTGCGTTGCGTCGCCTCCGACGTTCCTTGGAGGGTTGATGCCCTGGTTGCCAAATGTCATATCAATAATAAATAACCTTTGGAGGAGGGAGGTGAATGAGATGACGAAGTGCCGTAATTAGCTTCCAGGTTGACGGCTCATTCATCAGCAGTTTGTGCGTAAGATCTTCCAGGATGTGAATATCGGCATTTAACAGTTTGTTCTATTTCTCCCCCTTCCAAAGAGTGTGCAAGAAGATGCGTGTTCACAGACCAACAATCCCAGGACAATTCAACAAAAACACCACAGAAATATTCGTTCCTAACAGCAGCAAGCAAACGAGATTCTCAAATAATCCGATCCTTTAATGGTCTTTTTATCTTTGTCCAGCGTTGTCGTTTCTTCAATCAGGACTATAAAACGTTGGGTGAATTTTAATAGATATTGCTTATTTGAACAGCAGATGGCAGTCGGCTGGTCGTCCAGAATCCGTGGTCATTCTGTTGCATTCAGTAAGGGAAATTCTGATGCAACGGGTTAGAGTCCGAAGGTGAAATATGGAATCACGGTTAGGTGTCTGGCTTATCTTCAAAATACACATGCAATCAGACTTTACCCTTCTCGCTCTATTTGTTCCATTTCTGGCGTTTGCCAAGACAAGATAAACATGCGTAAGTTCCGCTGCATCACTGGTTGGCTGTCATGGGAGGCTCGCGCTGTCAGGTTGATCATCTCCGGAACAGTAGCTACATCTTTACCACGGACAAATGTCACATACAAACAAATAACTCGTTAGCCGCAATCAGGTTCGGCGAAATCCTTTGACATTCACTCGTGAATTATAATACCCACAGTACAGATAAAACGCTCATCGCCGCGGTAAATGTAGATCAGATCGAAAAAGCCGTATAGCAACGTATAGCGCTGTCCAGACCAGACAGCAGTCGCGGAGCGCACTATATGATCTTATTAGGGGTGCAATCGTTTTATCATCGCTACCATTACATTACAGTTCACCTATATTAAATAATAATGTCAGGTTTACTATAATGCAAGGCCCAGTGTATTGAAATCTAAATTGCTCTTAATATAACCAAAGACGTAGAATAAATTACCTTGCCTCGACTGGGGATTGTCAAGTTGGTTTGTTCCAGACTACACTAAGCTTTGTATTCGCTTCATTGAGCAGGTGAAAAACCTATTACGTGTAGTAGCTAAATAATGACGTTAACGAAGCTTTAAAAATGTTGAGTGTTTTACAAAAGCATCTGCCTAAGACGGAAGCTGTATATAGGCAGATGCTTTTGCAAAACACTCAACATTTTTAAAGCTTCATATATATATGAGTAATTAAAAATAAATAATATCACGTTTCTGTGCTTTGGTCATATAACCGGCCATATAACCGTTTGATTTTATTAGCCACTTAACTTCATATAATCATCACTGTGGAATTGATTTAATGTTTAACTAAGCAACTAAATATTTCCTCGGATAGTATGTTGGGATAACAGCACACACACATACACACACACAGCCTAGGGGTTGACTTGTACAACTATGGTGCAGAAACAGGCAAAGCAGGTCTCATAACCTGTCCTTTGTGTGACAGTTTTATATAATAAGAGTTCTTAGGGCTAACAAACAAGGGCCATTAATTCATGTAAAGCAGAAGGAAGACATATTGCATTGATTGTCATATTGTCAAACAATATCAGACAAAAAGCCTTAAAAGCATAAGTAGACATAAGGATTTTAAGTATTTTCCAGAAATGTGAAGATGGTGCTGAACCATAAAATAATGCAAAACTTGGATGAGAAATATTTAAATAATGTTTATATGGAGGTCATGTGACATTCTAAAACCAACCCCAGCCTGAGACATGCCTGTATGAGTGGAGATATAGAAGTAGTGGGTGGATAACAGTGTCAGCTACATGACGCCTTCTGAACAGATGGGCTGCTCACGCATATCTCTCTGGTCTGCTAAGTGCTACAATAAAGGGCTTCTCTACACAGTGCCAGGGGTCAACCTTTGACCACCACTTTTCACGGTGAAGACACACACACAAATATTTTATATATGGATATATACATTTACTATATTGTAATATAGATGTGTACATCCCAGGAGGCCCAGGTTCTCACACCTCTTTGTCTTATAGATTATTACCTAAGGCTATCTATGACAGACAGCCACCAGACACCGTTCTGTAAAGGAAACTGGAACCATTTTGTAAAGCAAACTGGAACCATTTTGTAAAGCAAAGAAGTGCCATTCTGTAAATCACTGAGACACAATAGCACAAGGGGGCCATAAAACTGGTTACAACGACTGTGAATGCTACAGGGACAGAACAAAAAGAAAGTCACTGGTGGTTTAGTGTTCACAGGAAGGATGAGTGATCTCTGTTGTGGCATTTGCTTAAAATAAAGGGTGAGGGGTCGTGTGTTGAAATATGTTCTGATGTTTTGAGTTAAATTCATGATTTAATTATTGGCAACATGAGGAACTCTGCAGAATATATAAACTCAGTTATTGAAAATGAAAAACAAATGGCATCTAAGCATCATATTTGGCTATACTATTAGTGCACAGTTTATCATCGTTCTGGTTTGACTCTGTACACAACTACATTACCCAGAATGCCTTTAAGTCAGTGGTTTTTCACAGTAAACCATGACTGTGCACCCTAGGGTGTGCAGACATTCATGCACTCACACTGTGATGCCACATATCAGCTTTGGTCCTAAAAATAACATGTTGCCTCAGAACAAAATGGAACATTGGCTAAAACAGTTATTATTAGGTCCTGGTCTCCCTTGGAAAATGGACAATGGTATCCCTATGAAACAACTTGGTTACATAAAGCCAACAATAAGTCATATCCACAAATCTGCATACAACTATGTTTATTCTATGTTTAAAAAATATATATATATATATTGCTTACTTCTTTATGAAAACAACAGAAATAATTATTTCCTTTACATTTCTAGCAAAAATGGCATGAGCATGAGCTGCCCTACCTGTCAACCCATCATAATACATGTATTTTATTACATTTCCCCATCTTATATTGATCTCATTGGCTGTGGTGTGTGGGGAACCAATTAGAAGCTGGTTGCCCCACAACTTGATATCTCTGTGTCAGAGTTAACACCAGACGGTCAGAATGACCATTCTGAAACACGAGACCAACACTCATGCCCTCACGCCTACAGGCAGTTGGAAGTGCATGCACACAATCAACCTTCCTGTCTTGTATACAGTTATGTACATACACAATGCATCTCTTATGTATGCATACACATACATACTGTGCAGTGTGCAGAACAAGTATAAACAGGAGGAAACTCCAGGCCAGAACAGAATTATGTTTAGGATTTGGTGTCATTAATGAAGCTTATAAATATGCCAGTTCCCATTCCCCTAATTCATTAGTTTTCACACGCAAAGACTTTAGAATTTTTGTAATTTAACACAATATCTTATCTAGAACGACTGACAGAAGACTCCTCCTTTACAGTCTTCTGAAGAACCTGTCATCGTTTGGGCCCTTAACTGTAACACTTATACTCTCTGAGCCGAAGCTGCCAGTGGCCCTGGGCAATAAGACAACATCAATGTTTGAAATCTGAGCTGATTTACAAGGTAAAATGCCTCTACAAGCACCCTGGGGCCTTGGGTGCTGCTACTGAGAAACTACTACCACAGAAAACAATCTGATTCAAAGCAGCTGATGAATGAGCCAAGAGCTTGGGAATCACAATGAGAAATAGACAAATAGAGTTAAAGGTCCCGGAATGGTATTGGGAAGCATTCTGTAATAAATATAATAAGTAAGAGATGAAGACTGTGGTTTGCCAAAACTAACCAGGGAGAATGATCAACAACACAGTTTGGATCTGACCGGAGAACAGTATAGAGACAGACACTGTGCTGAACATTCTTGTAGTTGCAAGCTTGAGACAGAGCAGAGGATCCAATCAAATATCACAAGGGCCTATTAATAGTGTCACCTTGATCCTTTCAATTGGTGCCGGTTTAGACCCATACAACCAGGGGAGGGGACTTCCATACTAATTAGTGAGCTTAGGTAATGAAGTACATGGAAGGAGCAAAAGCCCTCAGTCTCACAGCCCTCTGTTGTGAGTTTAACACCAGTGGTATAGATTAGACCTTTCACCCTTTTGATGATATTGGATTTGTTTTAATCTAACCCCATTCCAGTCTACAGTCATATGCCTGTTATACTATTATGAGTGTAACACCTTCCTCCCAGATTGCCCGTTGAGAATGGAGAATGTCTGTGGACTGTTCATAAATACATCTTCACATAATTTGTTTACCAGACTAAAATAGCCCAGGTCACCCCCTTCAGGCACACATTTCCCAACACAACACACGTGTATTACCATTCATGGAGACGTCAACACAGACTGATATAGGAAACCTTTATTGTTCAGTCCTAGTAACATTTGTGTTGGCTTTCTAGCAATATTTACTTATTACTTTAATTCAATGAACTGCCACGAAATCATAAGGTTACATGGTGACCACATATACTGTAGTTCTTGATTTCTGTTTTTCCCCTTCCCACTTAGACCCAGTATAAAAAATATACTGTCCCGTCAGGGGTGTTATGTGTTTCCTCTCCAGTAGAGGGAGTGCTCCCACCCACAGAGCAGGATCTGCTTAAAGCAGGTAGTGACCCTCAACAAAAGTATAGACCTTCACCTCAGAGCACACTCTTAACCTCAGTATTGACATTTTACCTAAGCGTATACTCTTAACAGAAGTACAGACTAACACCTCAGTGTACACTCTTAACAGAAGTATAGACTAACACCTCATTGTACACTCTTAACAGAAGTATAGACTAACACCTCATTGTACACTCTTAACAGAAGTATAGACTAACACCTCATTGTACACTCTTAACAGAAGTATAGACCTCCTTCTCCTCAGAGCACACTCTTAACCTCAGTATTGACCTTTACCTCAGCATATAGTAACACCTCGGTGTATACTCTTAACAGTGGTATAGACTAATACCTCAGCGTACACTCTTACCAGAAGTATAGACTAACACCTCAGTGTACACTCTTAACAGAAGTATAGACTAACACCTCATTGTACACTCTTAACAGAAGTATAGACCTCCTTCTCCTCAGAGCACACTCTTAACCTCAGTATTGACCTATACCTCAGCATATAGTAACATTTCAACGTATACTCTTAACAGTGGTATAGACTAACACCTCAGTGTATACTCTTAACCGAGGTATAGACTAACACCTCAGTGTACACTCTTAACAGAAGTATAGACTAAGACCTCAGCGTACACTCTTACCAGAAGTATAGACTAACACCTCAGTGTACACTCTTAACAGAAGTATAGACTAACACCTCAGCGTACACTCTTAACAGAAGTATAGACTAACACCTCAGCGTAAACTCTTAATAGAAGTATAGTGTAGATATTCACAGCAGTACAAACTCTGAACAGTGGTGTGAATATTCACTGCAGTACAGACTCTGAACAGTTGTGTAAATATTCACTTTACTACAGACTCTGAACAGTGGTGTAGATATGTACTGCAGTACAGACTCTGAACATGGGTGTAGATATTTACGGTGGTACAGACTCTACACAGTGGTGTAGATATTTACTGTGGTACAGACTCTGAACAGTGGTGTAGATAATTACTGCGGTACAGACTCTGAACAGTGGTTTAGATGTTTACTGTGGTACAGACTCTGAACAGTGGTGTAGATAACTACTGCGGTACAGACTCTGAACAGGGGTGTAGATATTCCCTTCAGTACAGATACCAAACAGCGGTGTAGCCTTTAACATCAGTGAAGATCAAAGATGACAGTAATTGTTGGCAATACATTCTGGGTTCAAATCAGGATGCACTCACCTGCATCTCCTGCTCAATGCGTAGTCTCTCCCTGCTCAGCTCTTCATGATAAAACTATAACACAGAGAATCATGCTTAGATAATTGGCTGTGTTGTGTGTGTGTGTGTATGTACAGCACTTCCTTCCTGCTATTCTGACAAAATAACACAACTTATTGTTCTTTCCTGTTGCTTCCTCAAGAACACGACGTAGAAACTAAACAGGAGTAGCTAGATGGAACATGCAATACCCTTTAAAGCAATACATGTTGACTGATAATAACATCTGTAATTCCTCAAGCTAGGTCAAATTTGGTCAGCTGTTCATATTATTGGATAACATATGTTTGTGTTTAGTGGGGTCGGTACCTCTGCATCCCGTTCTTTCTGCAGTAGGGAGGAAGAGAGGTCCTGTACCTGGCCCTCCAACTCTCCCACCCTCTGTGTCAGGACACTCTTCTCTCCGCTCAGCTCAGTAATCAGAGCCTCTTTACAGCACAAAGCACTGGTCAGCTCCTCAATCACCCTACACAGGGAGAGAGGGATCAGTACCGTAGACACAGGGAGAGAGGGATCAGGACCATAGAAACAGGGAGAACGGGATCAGTACCCTAGACACAGGGAGAGAGTGATCAGTACCGTAGACACAGGGAGAGAGTGATCAGTACCGTAGACACAGGGAGAGAGTGATCAGTACCGTAGACACAGGGAGAGAGTGATCAGTACTGTAGACACAGGGAGAAAGAGATCAGTACCGTAGACACAGGGAGAAAGAGATCAGTACCGTAGACACAGGGAGAGAGTGATCAGTACCGTAGACACAGGGAGAGAGTGATCAGTACAGTAGACACAGGGAGAAAGAGATCAGTACCGTAGACACAGGGAGAGAGTGATCAGTACCGTAGACACAGGGAGA